>CM031237.1:555241491-555543783 GCA_018340775.1 Taxus wallichiana var. yunnanensis | reverse complement strand
CCTCCTCCATTTGCAAATTCCTTCCAAGTCTAGGTTGCAGCCTCCCGGTCTATCAATATGAAGATCAAGTTTCGAAGGCGGAGCAAATTTCTCCGCTGAGTCTGGGTGCAATAGCACATATCGGAGAGCAGTGGCTAAATCATCTCGACTTCGGTGATTTTTGGTCAAGAATGACGAAGATGAAACCCTACGCCCAATGTGCAGATGATTAATGATAGCGATTTAGCTTTCGCGAAGAGGATTCCTATCTCGCCAGTAAAGCAGTGCCGATATCGTACTTTCACGCGAGCTCACTTCGACCCGCTATGAGTGAATTCGACAAACATACACGGGGAGCTCATTGCTGTCGACGCCTACCGCCATCGAGCTGCTCTGAGGATTCCGGAGATGGACAATGCTATAGTCGTCTCTCGGGATCAAGCACAGGCCATGTTCGACCAAGACAGTGATAAATATAAAGCTCGAGTGGCGAAGTCTTGGTTGAAGAACCCTAAGAAAGGTCCTTCTGCATTCTCGACCAAAACCCTCTTTGTGCAAATTTCAACGAAGATCTCTGTCGAGACTTCATAATCCTGCTGGCTCGGGTTATGGGTTTGCCCTCCACCAATGAATTTCATTTCTGGATGTGCCCGCTCATCAGCATGGTGTGCGAGGGAACACAAAGTATCAACTGGGCAGAGATCATCAGTATGAATTTGGCTGAGCAGCTATCCAACGTCAGAACAAACAAAGAAGTTCTACATGACTTCATATCTGATGTATACCCTAGCAGCATCCAGGCAGTGGTTTGGTTTCTCCTATGTAGATGCACACAAAGATGATCCAGTGTATGCCTATTGCCCGCAGTTCACCTTGGAGACTAGCAACCGCAATTTCAGAAGGGTCAATGATGCTTTCACCATGTACGTGGTCAGATTGCTCGAAGGTGATACTGCAAGAAGGTTTTCAGATGAAGCCATGAACTTGATATCGCAGTATGGAGCCTATTTCATTCAATTCAGGAAATTCTCCTATATCAGGCTGGCTGGCTATGAGAGCACCCCTCTGCGGCTCCCCATGTTCTCTGCAACGAAAAAAATGGCCACTGATTGAAATATGCAGTGCGACTGCAGACAAGTTGCATGAGTAACTTGCAGAGACAAGAAGATTTCTGGCTTGCACTTTCCCATCTCTCTGGGAAACTATACATGCAAAACAGCTCTGGATGCTCAGAACATAGAAAGAGCCCTGGTCCCTATCACTGTTCATTTCTTCAAGCCTAGAACCTGTTTTGACTTGAAGAAGTTCATTGAACAGAACCTCAAGATAATATATCATCATAGGGCAGATACAGAAGACTACTGGGCTGACTGTGCAGATGATTTTGAAGCCAGAAGAAGGCATTGTGGCAGGTTCTCCCTGCAATTGATCCAAGAACTCAGTCTGTACCAAGTTCCTGAAGGTCTCCAAGATGATAATTCTGAGCTATACTCTTATGAGTATGAAAATGTGATTAAGCACACTCCTCTGGAGGACCTGGATTGGAACAGGAAAGAGAGAGATGATTTGGCTGAGATTCTTGCTCCAGTCTTAATCGAGGAACTAAGTGCAGTTCGATGAAGAAGATCCGAGAATTCAAGAGGCACTCAGGAGAATCTAGCTCCAAGGATGATTCAACACCCATAAGAGAGACATCGTTCAGTCCGGAACACCACGTTGAAAGCCCCTCCTACCTCAACGGCTGCATGACACCTGTGGAATCTCGCTCCTTCTCCATCTACCCGTGTATACAAGAAGAAACTCAAAGAGGTAAAGAAGGAGCCCGCAGAGAATGATACTCAAGAAAGCAGCACGGTTGCTGTAGCTTATGGGGCCGAGAGCATCATTGTTCTCGGTGAAAGTGAAGAAAGTGAGATGCCAACTCCCGCAAGTGTTCCGAAAATCCGGGCAGATAAGGAGGTCCAGCAACGCGAATTTCCTGTACTACTGATTCTTCTACCGCCATTACCTCCAGTGTTCTACCCACATCTCAGCTTGAGTCAACAGCTGCACAGACCTTGAGTGTCATGAGCTCCCTGTCTCTTGGTCCCCTTGCTTCTCCTGCAGATTCTTCTTCCTCTTTGCTTTCAGGTGCAACCTCCGGGTTGACAAAAGGAAGAGGAAATCCTCCTCTCAAAGCTTGGGACCAAATTTTGATGCTGTAGCAGCCTTGTTGGGCACCACTCCTTCTCGTGCCAAGAAAGCCAGAACTACTTCCAGGATTGTGTCAGATGCTCAAGGTCAGCAATTCCTGGAGATTGCTAAGCCCACAGTAGACAAATCAGAATCAGACTTGCTGACATCTGACTTGGAGCTTTCAAGGATCCCTATGGGAGAGTCTACTCCTGAAGGTGAGATTCATAACCTCCAGGAAATAGTCACAAGGGTTATTGGAAGGGTAGAGAAAGGGCAGCAGATGATTGAGTAGCTAGAAGAACAAGCCCGAGTTCTCACGAGTTTTATCAAGTCACTTTTGTCTAAGGACAAAGTTTTGGACCATACCCCCTTGATTGCTCTACCGCCTCCTGTAATTCTAAGCCAAGATGAAGTGCAAAGTATTAAAGATATGCACAAGTATTCTGTCTATGCGTGAGCAGCTTATCGAAGCCATGGTAGATGACATGCTTGTTGCTGGACTAAACTTCATCGATGAAGCTTTTAAGCTACATGGAAAGGTAGATAATTTGCAACAGAAGTTGTCCTCTACTATTGGGGTAATGGATAAAGAGCTTAAGCTCTGGAGTAGTTGCATCGTAGACCTTCGCCTCATGGGCATGGACAGGATGAGAAGATCTTACGCAGCGAACAAGATTTTTGACGATGCTAAGGACAATCCGCCAAAATCTTGGAGTCTACCTGAGATGGAGTGGAAAATCGAGTCCGGAGGAAGCTGTAGGAGAAATGAAGAATAGCTGGCAGAAGGGAGAAGCTTTCAAGACACTGGCTGCTGCTGCGTTCAAGGATATGCATTGTCATCTTCTGTGGATGAAAACTCTGGTGTTTCCTTGTCCTTAAGAAATCAAAGCTCGATTCGAGCTTTTGTCACAAAGATAATCTTTTCAAGGAAGACTCCATCTCTAAGGACAAGATAAAGGAAATTTGCTCTCTTCAGTCTGCCATTGAAGAAGCAAACAAAGACTATCATACTCACGTCGAGTTTGATAAAGAGATGGAGAAATGTCTGGGATTTTGGACTTAGTCTACAACCAACACGTCCTCCTCGTAGAGATATAGGCCGAGTCATTCAAGAAGTTCAGCAAATGGATTCTAAAAGAGGTGGGTCCCTCCCAATGGCCCGCCACTGTCTCCTTCTCCTTTCTTTCCTCTTCTTTCCTTTCTTTTCGTATTCTTTGTAATTAGTTATGGTATTGCGGTTGGCGTACTTAACTATTCTTTAGTTAAAAGAAAGCGATTAAGAGTAAAATCGACTTGTAATCTATATAATGGCCTTTCCACGCCATTTTCCAGGAGGAAGAACTTGGATATTTCTTAAAGTGTAAATAGATCTTAAAGAAATCAATACAAAAGGGCTTTTCTGTTCTTTGTCTATCTGATTCTTGTTGTCTCTGTGTTTTCCTTTAAATATTGTGAAGATCATTTTGTTCCTAACTCGTTTAGTCTCTCTCGATTGCATCTTTTCGAGTTTTGCAAGTAAGCATGGTGATCTTGTACAACCAAGAAGGAACTTTGTGTCCTTGATTAACAAATCGAAGAAGGTTATTTACGGAACTTTGTGTCTTTAAATTTAATCCCATTCAGCTAATGCAAATGATCTCTTCTTAAATCCTTTGAAACTCGCATACATGAAGAATTATTCGCTATCTATAATTTCAGAATGTTGCCATTCGCTCATCTTCTTATTCCCCTTCCTCAGTCCTGGCGTAACTGATGATCCTTGTGGAAAACACTTTTGTAATATCCAAGTTTGACCATAAAATAATGTTCTGTGTATTTGTAAATAAGTTCTTTTCAGAATAAGGGAACCTCTCCCATTAAAGAGGAGGGACTTTTTGTCCCCTGACTGTTGCTCTTCTAAAAAGTCCTATTTGACGACCAACGGCTTTTGGTGACTACCGGGGAAAATCGCATTCCAAGTGCTGCACGAATTTTTTTTCGATCATCCTTTGATACGCGACTCCACGTTTGACTCGAGGAGAAGGACCCTTGGTATTGAAGATTCTCGAGTTTCAGCTTTTGGAGCAACAGGTTTTCCTTTCCCTCCAAATAGAAGAACTCATTCGATGAGCACTCACTTTGCTCAAGATAGAAGTCCTACGGGTGGTATTCCTTGAGCTGCTAGTCCCAATCTACGAGCTTTGATCCTGCTGGTGTTAAAGTTCCCCTCCAAGCCGTATTTCCGAGAATGGCGGCACAATTTCCATGGGCTCAACGTGTCGGGCCCTCGGCTCTTCTTGCCAACTTTGCATGAGTTACCTAGAGGTAACCGAAAGAACTTCCCAAAATTTAAAGGAGATGGCAAAGTACACCCTGATGAACATATTGCAGCCTTCATAGTTGCATGTGGAGTTTTGGGGGTTGAGCATGAAGACGTCTCAGTAAGACTGTTCGTTGAGACGTTACGAGATAATCTTCTTGCCGACTAGTTCTATCACCTTAACTGGTGCCATCATGGCCCGGACTACCATGAGAACTCAGTTCGAAAGCCGTTTCAAGCCGGCAGAAGATGTGCATGCCCTGCTTGCCCAGATTTCTCAGATAAAGAAAGATCCATCAGAACCCATGAGAGAATTTGTGGCTCGGTTCAACAGATTGATCAACAAGATTCCTGTAAATACTCGACCGGTTGATCAAATTCAAAAATGTTTCTTTTTGAATGCCCAAACGCCTAAAGTCAGTTATGCCCTAAGAAGGGCTAATCTTGGAACGCTAATTCTGGATCAAGAACTGGCTGTTAGTGTCGAGGATGACCTGATCATGTCAGGGAAGTTGAGAAGAGATCCTCCTAAATCTAAATCTGCTGCTTCTTCCTCTTCCACCTCTGGACCCAATACTGATCCATTAGTCCAGAAACTTGCAAATGATCTAGTGGCTATAAAGAAACAATTAGCCCAGCACGCACCATATGCAGACGTTCCGAGAAGAAATTTTCAACCCAGAAACCGTTTGCCAGCTCCCCACACAAGACTGGCACTTGAAGGACCTCCTGTCAAAGTTCCGGTGAATGCAACTTGTGAGGTTGAAGAGCCAGAAGATGATAATGAAGCTTGTGAGGAGTTCCTGGAGGAATTCGATGATGAGGCAGAAGAACTCGAAGGATCTCGAGTCAATTTCTTTACCACTGAAGGCATTGATGATGGAGATAACTATGATGAAGTGGTAGCAGACATGAACAGTGAATCATTTGCTGTCATGACTCGAGAACAGACGAGGCAGAAGGAGAAAGTAACACAGCCCACGAAGAAATCTAAGGAGCAACCAAAGAACTATTCACCGTAATAGCGAGAAGAGGATCTCTATCCGTGCCTCATCTGCACCCAAAGGTAATCTTGTCAATCCTGCTACCAAAGTTGCTTCTTCTTCTTTTTCTCCTAAGGTTGATAAGCCTAGAATTTCAAATGATGATGGCCCATCCACCTCTGGATCCTTTGACATTGTGGATCACCTAAAAAGGACCAAGGTTCAAATTTCAGAAGCTGAATACTACCAAACCCATCCCAAAGCTTTTGCCAAGATGATCCAATTTGTAAATTCCCATACCAAGACCACCTCTAAAGGCCTTTTGCCCACTCCTCCTTCTATACCACAACCTAGTCTGGTAGCTGCTGTCACCTCGCCTGGTGACAAAATCAAGCCCTTTTATGTAACACTTCTTATAGCGGGCCATAGGCTCAGTAACTGTGTCATAGATTCCGGAGCCTCAGATAACGTAATGCCTGCTAAAGTAGCCCATGCTTTAGGCTTGACCCTTACTCGTACTTATGGATCTTGCTACTCCATGGAAAGTAAGGAAGTACCTTTGGTTGGAAGGATTAAAGATGCACAAGTGGCTTTTGCTGCTTTACCTGAAAAGAAAGTCTTGGCCACCATCCTAGTAGCAGACATTCCTCCTTCTTACGGAATGTTGCTAAGTCGGAACTTCTGTAAAGATGTGGGTGGGGAGATTCAAATGGATTGGTCACACGCCCTCATACCTGTCAATGGACAAATGAAGAAGTTACTCCCTGAGAAGCTTGATCGAGTATATTGTGCGAGAAAAGCAGATGATCCTAAGCACAAATACTCTATGAGAAGACATAGGTCATGGTAATTACATGATTCTGGGTCTGATGAAATCGACCCTCAAAGTATCACCCAAAGATCCCAATGGTGTTTGGATTTTGGAATTTGATGGAAGTTGTTCCTCGGCTGGTTCGGAGCTGGTGTTCTCGCTAATATCACACGAAGGCGGCCTACACCCTTTTTCGTTCAAGTTGCGGTTCGAAAACACACTAACAATACAAAGAGAGTATGAGGCTCTCCTCTTGGACCTGCAAGTAGCCAAAAGCGAGTGTAAAAATCTTCGGCTCGTGGTGATGCGGAGCTGATTGTGAAGCAAGTCGAAGCCTTTTTCAAGTAAAAATGGGAGGTGAAGCATTATCGGAATCGGTTTGGGATTCAATTGAATTCCTTGATGCTTTCTCCATTGAAAAGCAATGCTCAGAGAAAACGGCGCAGGCTGATTCACTGGCTGTCTCAGGGTCATTATTGATTCCCCATCCTGAATTCTCTCAGGACAAGTTCACTATTGAAATGGTCCACCGGCCTAGTGTTCCTGACAATACTAATAACTGGCAAGTTTTCAACGATGACCAGCATCTGCTTTCCTTCCTGGAACTCAAGGGGAATTTCGAACAACTATATTTTGAGGGAAGTGACAACCTGCCTCGTGAGAGTGTGTCCTCTGATCAAGCTGTTACCCAAGGAGAAGAAACAGATCAGGAAGGGTGCATTAAACTCAAAGGAAACAAGATTCCCAAAGGTTTGGTGAGTTTGGAGGAGTTGTTTGACAAACATGACAGATATGTAAAATCTAAAGCTTCTACTGGACCTCAGCAATCAACTGAGTATGATAAGATTGATATTGGGAGTTCTGATGACCCCAGTGGTGAATATTGGGAAATGTTGCACAACAGATGAGAGGAGAAGAGCAATTGATCTTCTAAGGAAGTATAAGGATGTTCTTGCATATTCTTATGAAGATCTAAAAGCCTTCAAGCCAAAAGAAATGCAACACTCTATCCCTCTCAAACCAGGAATCAAGCCTTTCAAGCAGAAACAAAGGCAGTATAATCCAAAAATAGCCGACACCATCTTTCAGGAGATCCAGAAATTGTTGAAGGCTAAAATCATTTTTCCCATTCACCATTCGACATGGATTGCAAACATTGTGCCTGTCAGGAAGAAGAATGGTGAGATCCGCATCTGTGTTGATTTCAGAAACCTGAATCAGGCCTCTCTGAAAGATAACTACCCTCTGCCTATGATGGATCAGATTTTGCAAGCAGTAACAGGATCCGAGATGTTATCTATGCTTGATGGATTCTCGGGATACAATCAGGTAGAGGTTGATACTGCAGATCAACACAAGACAACCTTCACCACTCCTTGGGGTACCTTTGCCTACAAGAGAATGCCTTTTGGGCTGATTAATCTTTGGTGCCACCTTCCAGAGAGCTATGGATCTGGCTTTTGGAAGCTTGAAAGGGAAATGTATAGTCATATACCTTGATGACCTGACAGTGTTCTCAAAGACAAGAGCGGATCACTTTGACCACTCTGGAAACAGTCCTGCAGAGATGCCGAGAGCATGGGATTTCTTTAAATCCTAAAAAATCTGTCTTCTGTGTTACAGAAGGGAAGCTATTAGGGCACATTGTCTCCAAGGATGGCATCAAGATTGATCCTGAACGAGTTCAAGCCATCCAGCAAATTCCTCTCCCAACCAGTAAAAAAGGCGTGCATTCCTTTTTCGGTAAGATCAATTTCTTAAGAAGATTCATCCCTGATTTTGCTGAATTAACTTTGAACATCTCTCAGATGATGAAAGGAAAGCAAGCGTTTGGTTGGTCTTCTGAAGGAAAGGAATCCTTTGAGGGTATCAAGAAAGCCATTGCTAAAACTCGATTTTGGCTTCATCCCCGACTTAAAGAAAGATTTCATCATCTATTGCTATGCTGAATAACACCCTAGCTGTCGTCTTAACCCAAGAAGACTCTGATGGACATGAGCTACCAATTGCCTTCATGAGCTATATCTGAAGAATCATGAGCTGAAATACACCATGATGGAGAAGCATGCTTTTGCAGTAGTCAAAGGCTCAAGGCGATTCCATTTCTATATCCTCAACTCTCACTCTATGGTGTGGTTCCGAGATACGACTGTTAAGTCAATTCTTACACAGCAAGAATTTGGGTCCAAGAGAGGAAACTGGGTGGCTAAAGTCCAGGAGTATGACATTGATATCAAACCGACCAAGCTGGTTCGTGGCAAGGGTCTTTGTGAGCTCATCGTTGAAGGAGCCAAATATGAGTTCTTTGGAGGAGAAAGATGACATTCCTCTTGCTTCTATTCCTTAGTTCGATCGATGAATGGTATTCGACATTGCCCATTTTCTCACCTATGGGAATGCCCCTCTCATTTAACTACCAAGGAAAAGAGGACCGTTAAATTGAGATCAGCGCAATATGTACTGTGGGAAAATGCCTTGTTCAAGCGTGGTTTAGATGGGAGATTTCTGAAGTGTGTGGACAAGGAGCAGCAGAGAAAGTTGCTCTCAGCTTTCCATGATCAGGCATGTGGAGGGCACTATTCATCAACAGTCACAGCTCACAAGATACTCCGGGGAGGATATTACTGGCCTTCCTTGTTCAGAGATGCATCCAAGTGGGTGGATAAATGCGAGGCCTGTCAAACCTTTGTGGGAAGACCCAAACTGGCCGCTTTGCCTCTCAAGCCAGTTGTGATTGAGGAACCATTTCAACAGTGGGGTCTAGACTTCATTGGTACACTGAATCCTGCCTCTAGTGCTGGCCACACGCATGTGCTAACTGCCACTGACTACTTCACCAAATGGGTGGAAGCTATTCCGGTCAAGAGCACTACTTCTGAAGTTGTATGCAACTTCCTCAAAGAGAACATCTTGGTAAGGTATGGTGTACCTAACAAGATTGTAACAGACAATGCTTCGAACTTCTCCTCAACTGAGATAATGGATTTCTGCTACGGGTATGGCATCTCTCTGGCTCATTCTTCAGATTATTATCCCCAGGGGAATGGACAAGCAGAATCCACCAACAAAAATCTGGTGACTATCATAAGGAAGTTGGTCAATGAGTCTCAGCGAAACTGGCATAAGAAGCTTTATGATGCTCTTTGGGCAGACAGGATCACACCTAAAAGAGCCATTGGAATGTCCCCCTTTCAAGTAGTGTATGGAGTAGAGGCTCAATTGCCAGTGACAGTGGAACTGCCAGCCTTGCACCTGATGAAGGCCATTGAAGACACTAGTTTCAGTGATGCTCTGGACAAAAGAATCATGTACCTGCACAAACTGAACGAGGATAGATTGGAGGTTGCTGACAGAATATCTGCTCACCAGCAGAAGGTGAAGGTTCTGTTCGATAAGAAAGCTAGGTCCAGAGAGTTCCAAGTTGGTGATACCGTGCTGTTATGGGACAAAAGACATGAACCTCGTGGCAGCCATGGAAAATTTGATTCTCTGTGGCTTGGACCTTTCAAGATAAGACACTTTGCTGGTAAGGACTCTTTCTATCTTGATTACATGGATGGTTCTCCCCTCCCACTTCCTTATAGTGGGCAGTATTTGAAGTTGTTCAAGTCCTAGGTGACTAGGGAGTCCCTTTGTACATTATGTATAGTGTTTTTGCTTTTTCTGCTTTTGGTGTGTTTCCCTTCTGTTGTGTGTGTTGCCCTCTGTATTGGTTTGTTTTTGACTCCTTTGCCCAATGGATAAGGCACTGGTCTGCTTCACCGAGTTCTCTAAGTTCTTTCCTTGTCTCATTCTATGAATTTACACCAAGTCATCCCCAGAAGGAGCCAGCTGTTGTCCACTCAAAATTTCCCGCTCTGATAAGAGTAAAATTTTCAAAATTTTGAGTTGAAGAGTTCTTCTCTGAAGTGCCTAAGTCGTGAAGTTAAAAAAAATTGTGTTTTGGGTCTTTTTGTGTGATTTTCGGCCTGTGAACTTTTTGTCCCATCTGTCCCAAGTACGAAAATGCACTCTGTTCCCCGATCGGCCGAAATCCCCGAAGCTGTCCCATTTTCGGGCCCGTCGGAAAATTTTGTCCCAAGTGTCCCAAAACTTATTTTGCGTGTTGTTCCAATTTCGGCCGAATCATCCTTCCCGCGTACTTCGCACTTTCCTGTCCCAAATGTCCCAAAGTTAAAAAGTGCGAGCTTTCCCATTTTCGGCCGATTTGCCCGAACCGCGTCCTTCGGAACTTTTGTCCCAACTGCCCCATTTGAAAAAGTGCGAGCTTTCCTAATTTCGGCCGAGCCGGTCAAGTCGCGTACTTCGGAACTTTTTGTCCCGAATGTCCCAAATGCATTCGAAGGCGTCCTCTCCTGTTTCGCCCGAACCGGCCGAGCCACGTGTTTCGCGCATTCGCGTCTCACATGTCCCAAGCGTACCTAGTGTCATTCACACTTAGTTTTTCCCGCTCGCTCCAAGTATGATATTTTTCAAATTGGTGGTGGTGTATTCAATGCGCATTAAAGTCATTTCTCTCTCCAAACGGCTATATAACGAGCATTCCCCTTTGCATTTTTCGCATTGCTTCCATGCTATCTTTCGCTCAAACCCTTGCAATTCGAAAACCTGTGCAATTCCCCCTCCATTTGCAAATTCCTTCTAGAAGTCTAGGTTGCAGCTCCCAGTCTATCAATATGAAGATCAAGTTTCAGGGGCAGGAGCAAATTTCTCCGCTTGAGTCTGCTAGTTAGCAATATCGGAGATAGTGAAGCTCGTCATCTCGACTTCGGTGATTTTTGGTCAAGAATGACAGATCTGAGCCCTACGCCAATGGCATGATGATTAATGATAGCGGTTTAGCTTTCACGGAGGATTCCTATCTCGGTGCGGTGTCGACATCTTGTACTTTCATGCGGAGCTCACTTTGACCCCGCTTATGAGTGAATTGACAAACATACACGGGAGCTCATTGCGAAAGCTGGATGCTTGCCGCCGTTGGAGATGCTCGAGGATTCCGGAGATGGACAATGCTATAGTCGTCTCTCGGGATCAAGCACAGACCATGTTTGACCAAGACAGTGATAAATATAAAGCTCGAGTGGCGAAGTCTTGGTTGAAGAACTCTAAGAAAGGTCCTTCTCGTATGACCAAAACACTCTTCGGGTAGATTTCAACGAAGAAGCTGCGGACTTCATAATCCTGTGGCTCGGGTTATGGGTTTGCCCTCCACCAATGAATTTCATTTTCGGATGTGCCCGCCATCGCATGGTGTGCGAGGAACACAAAGTATCAACGCAGGTAGAGATCATCGGTATGAATTTGGCCGAGCAGCTATCAACGTCCAAAGAAACAAAGAAGTTCTACATGAATTCATATCTAATGTATACCTAGCGAAGATCCGTGCGGTGGTTTGGTTTCTCTATGTAGATGCACACAAAGATGATCCAGTGTATGCCTATTGCCACTTGAGTTCACCTTGGAGACTAGCGGCAAGAACCGTAATTTCGAGAAGGGTCAATGATGCTTTCACCATGTACGTGGTCAGATTGCTCGAAGGTGATACTGCAAGAAGGTTTTCAGATGAAGCCATGAACTTGATATCGCAGTATGGAGCCTATTTCATTCAATTCAGGAAATTCTCCTATATCAGGCTGGCTGGCTATGAGAGCACCCCTCTGCGGCTCCCTATGTTCTGCAATGGCAAAATGGCCATGATTGAAATATGCAGGCAACTAGAGAAGTTGCACGTAACTTGCGAGAGACAAGAAGATTTTGGCTTGCACTTTCCCATCTCTCCAGGAAACTATACATGCAAAACAGCTCTGGATGCTCAGAACATAGAAAGAGCCCTGGTCCCTATCACTGTTCATTTCTTCAAGCCTAGAACCTGTTTTGACTTGAAGAAGTTCATTGAACAGAACCTCAAGATAATATATCATCATAGGGCAGATACAGAAGACTACTGGGCTGACTGTGCAGATGATTTTGAAGCCAGAAGAAGGCATTGTGGCAGGTTCTCCCTGCAATTGATCCAAGAACTCAGTCTGTACCAAGTTCCTGAAGGTCTCCAAGATGATAATTCTGAGCTATACTCTTATGAGTATGAAAATGTGATTAAGCACACTCCTCTGGAGGACCTGGATTGGAACAGGAAAGAGAGAGATGATCTGGCTGAGATTCTTGCTCCAGTCTTGATCAGAACTAGGGTCTGGTTCAGTAAGAAGATCCGAGAATTCAAGAGGCACTCAGGAGAATCTAGCTCCAAGGATGATTCGACACCCATAAGAGAGACATCAGTTCAGTCCGGAACACCATCAAAGCCCGTCCTACGTCAATAACTCGGGGACACATGGAATCTGCTCCTTCTCCATCTACCCTGTATACAAGAAGAAACTCAAAGAGGTAAAGAAGGAGCACTGTAGATAATGATCCTCCAAGAAAATAGGCACGGTTGCCTATGGGGCGAGAGAACATCATTATTCTCGGTGAAAGTGAAGAAAGTGAGATGCCAACTCCTGTAGTGTTCTGAAAATCTAGCGAGATAAGGAGGTCCAGAGCACTAAATTTCCAGTGTACTACCGATTCTTCTTGCCATTACCTCCAGTGTTCTACCCACATCTCAGCTTGAGTCAACAGCTGCACAGACCTTGAGTGTCATGAGCTCCCTGTCTCTTGGTCCCCTTGCTTCTCCTGCAGATTCTTCTTCCTCTTTTGCTTGGGTGCAACCTCTGGTTGACAAAAGGAAGAGGAAATCCTCCTCTCAAAGCTTGGGACCAAATTTTGATGCTGTAGCAGCCTTGTTGGGCACCACTCCTTCTCGTGCCAAGAAAGCCAGAACTACTTCCAGGATTGTGTCAGATGCTCAAGGTCAGCAATTCCTGGAGATTGCTAAGCCCACAGTAGACAAATCAGAATCAGACTTGCTGACATCTGACTTGGAGCTTTCAAGGATCCCTATGGGAGAGTCTACTCCTGAAGGTGAGATTCATAACCTCCAGGAAACAGTCACAAGGGTTATTGGAAGGGTAGAGAAAGGGCAAAGCAAACGATTGAGCAGCTAGAAGAACAAGCCCAAGTTCTCACGAGTTTTATCAAGTCACTTTTGTCTAAGGACAAAGTTTTGGACCCTACCCCCTTGACTGCTCTACCGCCTCCTGTAATTCTAAGCCAAGATGAAGTGCAAAGTATTAAAGATATGCACAAGTATTCTATCTATGGCAGAGCTATGAAGCCATGGTGGATGACATGCTTGTTGCTGGGCTAAACTTCATCGATGAAGCTTTTAAGCTACATGGAAAGGTAGATAATTTGCAACAGAAGCTGTCCTCTACTATTGGGGTAATGGATAAAGAGCTTAAGCTCTGGAGTAGTTGCATCGTAGACCTTCGCCTCATGGGCCAGACAGATGAGAACATCTTACTGGCGAACAAGATTTTCGATGATGCTAAGGACAATCTGTCAAAATCTTGGGTCTACAGCGTGGAGTGGAAAATCAGAGTCCTGGAGGAAGCTGTAGGAGAAATGAAGAATAGCTGGCAGAAGGGAGAAGCTTTCAAGACACTGGCTGCTACTGCGTTCAAGGATATGCATTGTCATCTTCAGGACGAAAACTCTGGCGTTCCCTTGTCCTTGCAAGAAATCAAAGCTCAGTTCAGAGCTTTTGTCAAAGATAATCTTTTCAAGGAAGACTCCATCTCTAAGGACAAGATAAAGGAAATTTGCTCTCTTCAGTCTGCCATTGAAGAAGCAAACAAAGACTATCATACTCACGTCGAGTTTGATAAAGAGATGGAGAAATGTCTGGGATTTTGGACTCAGTCTGCAACCAACACGTCAGTCCCTCGTGGCAGAGATATAGCTGAGTCATTGAAGAAGTTCAGGCAGCGGATTCTGAAGACAGTGGGTCCCTCCCAATAGCCGGCCACCTGTCTCCTTCTCCTTTCTTTCCTCTTCTTTCCTTTCTTTTCGTATTCTTTGTAATTAGTTAAGGTATTGCAATTGGCGGTACTTAACTATTCTTTAGTTAAAAGAAACGGTTACGAAGAGTAACTGACTTGTAATCTATATAATGGCCTTTCCACGCCATTTTCCGGGGAGGAAGAACTTGGATATTTGCTGAAAGTGTAAATAGATCTTAAAGAAATCAATACAAAAGGGCTTTCCGTTCTTTGTCTATCTGATTCTTGTTGTCTCTGTGTTTTCCTTTAAATATTGTGAACTTCATTTTGTTCCTAACTCGTTTAGTCTCTCTGATTGCATACTGTTCAGTTTTGCAAGTACAGTGATCTTGTACAACCAAGAAGGAACTTTGTGTCCTTGATTAACAAATCTGAAGAAGGTTATTTACGGAACTTTGTGTCTTTAAATTTAATCCCATTCAGCTAATGCAAATGATCTTGTCTTAAATCCTTTGAAGCTTCGCATACACGAAGAATTATTCTGCTATCTATAATTCTGAATGTTGCCATTCTGCTCATCTTCTTATTCCCCTTCCTCAGTCCTGGCGTAACTGATGATCCTTGTGGAAAACACTTTCGTAATATCCAAGTTTGACCATAAAATAATGTTCTGTGTATTTGTAAATAAGTTCGTTTCAGAATAAGGGAACCTCTCCCATTAAAGAGGAGGGACTTTTTGTCCCCTGACTGTTGCTCTTCTAAAAGTCTTGGCCACCATCCTAGTAGCATGAGACATTCCTCCTTCTTACGGAATGTTGCTAAGTCGTAACTCTCAGTAAAGATGTGGGTGGGGAGATTCAAATGGATTGGTCACACGCCCTCATACATGTCAACGGACAAATGAAGAAGTTACTCACGAGAAATAGTCCGAGTATATTGTGCGAGAAAAAGATGATCCTAAGGCACAAATACTCTATAAAGACATAGGTCATGGTAATTACATGATTTCGTCACGATGAAATCCAACCCTCCAAAGTATCACCCAAAGATCCCAATGGTGTTTGGATTTTGGAATTTGATGGAAGTTGTTCCTCGGCTGGTTCTGGAGCTGGTGTTCTGCTAATATCACCTGAAGGCGGCCTACACCCTTTTTCGTTCAAGTTGCAGTTCGAAAACACTAACAATACAGCAGAGTATGAGGCTCTCCTTCTTGGACTGCAAGTAGCCAAAGAACGAGGTGTAAAAAATCTTCTGGCTCGTGGTGATGCAGAGCTGATTGTGAAGCAAGTCAGAAGCCTTTTTCAGGTAAAAAATGGGAGGCTGAAGCATTATCGGAATCAGGTTTGGGATTCAATTGAATTCCTTGATACTTTCTCCATTCAAGCAATGCCTAGGAAAAGAAAGCAAGCAGGTGATTCTTTGGCTGTCTCAGGGTCATTATTGATTCCCCATCCTGAATTCTCTCAGGACAAGTTCACTATTGAAATGGTCCACCGGCCTAGTGTTCCTGACAATACTAATAATTGGCAAGTTTTGAACGATGAACAGCATCTTCTTTCCTTCCCGGAACTCAAGGGGAATTTCGAACAACTATATTTTGAGGGAAGTGACAACCTGCCTCGTGAGAGTGTGTCCTCTGATCAAGCTGTTACCCAAGGAGAAGAAACAGATCAGGAAGGGTGCATTAAACTCAAAGGAAACAAGATTCCCAAAGGTTTGGTGAGTTTGGAGGAGTTGTTTGACAAACATGACAGATATGTAAAATCTAAAGCTTCTACTGGACCTCAGCAATCAGCTGAGTATGATAAGATTGATATAGGGAGTTCTACGATCCCAAGCTGGTAAATATTGGGAAATGTTGCACAACCGATGAGAGGAGAAGAGCAATTGATCTTCTAAGGAAGTATAAGGATGTTCTTGCATATTCTTATGAAGATCTAAAAGCCTTCAAGCCAAAAGAAATGCAACACTCTATCCCTCTCAAACCAGGAATCAAGCCTTTCAAGCAGAAACAAAGGCAGTATAATCCAAAAATAGCCGACACCATCTTTCAGGAGATCCAGAAATTGTTGAAGGCTAAAATCATTTTTCCCATTCACCATTCGACATGGATTGCAAACATTGTGCCTGTCAGGAAGAAGAATGGTGAGATCCGCATCTGTGTTGATTTCAGAAACCTGAATCAGGCCTCTCTGAAAGATAACTACCCTCTGCCTATGATGGATCAGATTTTGCAAGCAGTAACAGGATCCGAGATGTTATCTATGCTTGATGGATTCTCGGGATACAATCAGGTAGAGGTTGATACTGCAGATCAACACAAGACAGCCTTCACCACTCCTTGGGGTACCTTCGCCTACAAGAGAATGCCTTTTGGGCTGATTAATGCTGGTGCCACTTTCCAAAGAGCTATGGATCTGGCTTTTGGAAGCTTGAAAGGGAAATGTATAGTCATATACCTTGATGACCTGACAGTGTTCTCAAAGACAAGAGCGGATCACTTTGACCACCTGGAAACAGTCCTGCAGAGATGCCGAGAGCATGGGATTTCTTTAAATCCTAAAAAATTTATCTTCTGTGTTACAGAAGGGAAGCTATTAGGGCACATTGTCTCCAAGGATGGCATCAAGATTGATCGAACGAGTTTAAGCCATCAAAGCAAATTCATCTCCCAACCAAGAAAAAGGCGTGCATTCCTTTTTCGGTAAGATCAATTTCTTAAGAAGATTCATCCCTGATTTTGCTGAATTAACTTTGAACATCTCTCAGATGATGAAAGGAAAGCAAGCGTTTGGTTGGTCTTCTGAAGGAAAGGAATCCTTTGAGGGTATCAAGAAAGCCATTGCTAAAACTCCAGTTTTGGCCTGTCCTGACTTCAGCAAAGATTTCATCATCTATTGCTATGCTACAGATAACACCCTGGCTGCCGTCTTAACCCAAGAAGACTCTGATGGACATGAGCTACCAATTGCCTTCATGAGCTATATCCTGAAGAATCATGAGCTGAAATACACCATGATGGAGAAGCATGCTTTTGCAGTAGTCAAAGCTG
Source organism: Taxus wallichiana var. yunnanensis (assembly GCA_018340775.1). Taxonomy (NCBI): domain Eukaryota; kingdom Viridiplantae; phylum Streptophyta; class Pinopsida; order Cupressales; family Taxaceae; genus Taxus; species Taxus wallichiana. The sequence continues at coordinate 555,526,604 of CM031237.1, read as the reverse complement.
TCAAGCAGTTCCGTTTCTATATCCTCAACTCTCACTCTATGGTGCTGGTTCCAGATACGACTATTAAGTCAATTCTTACACAGCAAGAATTTGGGTCCAAGAGAGGAAACTGGGTGGCTAAAGTCCAGAGTGTGACATTGATATCAAACCGACCAAGATGGTTCGTGGCAAGTGTCTTTGTGAGCTCATGTTTGAAGGAGCCAAATATGAGTTCTTTGGAGGAGAAAAGCCGACATTCCTACTGCTTGTTCTATTCCTTAGTTCGATCAATGAATGGTATTCGACATTGCCCATTTTCTCACCTATGGGAATGCCTCTCATTTAACTACCAAGGAAAAGAGGACCGTTAAATTGAGATCGTATGCAATATGTACTGTGGGAAAATGCCTTGTTCAAGCGTGGTTTAGATGGCGATTTTGAAGTGTGTGGACAAGGAGCAAAGCAGAGAAAGTTTCTCTCGCCTTTCCATGATCAGGCATGTGGAGGGCACTATTCATCATCATGATCCATGACTCACAAGATACTCCGGGAGGATATTACCGGCCTTCCTTGTTCGAGAGATGCATCCAAGTGGGTGGATAAATGTGAGGCTCACAAACCTTTGTGGGAAGACCCAAACTGGCCGCTTTGCCTCTCAAGCCAGTTGTGATTGAAGAACCATTTCAACAGTGGGGTCTAGACTTCATTGGTACACTGAATCCTGCCTCTAGTGCTGGCCACACGCATGTGCTAACTGCCACTGACTACTTCACCAAATGGGTGGAAGCTATTCAGTCAAGAGCACTACTTCTGAAGTTGTATGCAACTTCCTCAAAGAGAACATCTTGGTAAGGTATGGTGTACCTAACAAGATTGTAACAGACAATGCTTTGAACTTCTCCTCAACTGAGATAATGGATTTCTGCTACGGGTATGGCATCTCTCTAGCTCATTCTTCAGATTATTATCCCAGGGAATGGACAAGCAGAATCCACCAACAAAAATCTGGTGACTATCATAAGGAAGTTGGTCAATGAGTCTCAGCGAAACTGGCATAAGAAGCTTTATGATGCTCTTTGGGCAGACAGGATCACACCTAAAAGAGCCATTGGAATGTCCCCCTTTCAAGTAGTGTATGGAGTAGAGGCTCAATTTCCAGTGACAGTGGAACTGCCAGCCTTACACCTGATGAAGGCCATTGAAGACACTAGTTTCAGTGATGCTCTGGACAAAAGAATCATGTACCTGCACAAACTGAATGAGGATAGATTGGAGGTTGCTGACAGAATATCTGCTCACCAGCAGAAGGTGAAGGTTCTATTCGATAAGAAAGCTAGGTCCAGAGAGTTCCAAGTTGGTGATACCGTGCTGTTATGGGACAAAAGACATGAACCTCGTGGCAGCCATGGAAAATTTGATTCTCTGTGGCTTGGACCTTTCAAGATAAGACACTTTGCTGGTAAGGACTCTTTCTATCTTGATTACATGGATGGTTCTCCCCTCCCACTTCCTTATAGTGGGCAGTATTTGAAGTTGTTCAAGTCCTAGGTGACTAGGGAGTCCCTTTGTATATTATGTACAGTGTTTTTGCTTTTTCTGCTTTTGGTGTGTTTCCCTTCTGTTGTGTGTGTTGCCCTCTGTATTGGTTTGTTTTTGACTCCTTTGCCCAATGGATAAGGCACTGGTCTGCTTCACCGAGTTCTCTAAGTTCTTGCCTTGTCTCATTCTATGAATTTACACCAAGTCATCCCCAGAAGGAGCCAGCTGTTGTCCACTCAAAATTTCCCGCTCTGATAAGAGTAAAATTTTCAAAATTTTGAGTTGAAGAGTTCTTCTCTGAAGTGCCTAAGTCGTGAAGTTAAAAAAAATTGTGTTTTGGGTCTTTTTGTGTGATTTTCGGGCCTGTCGGAACTTTTTGTCCCATCTGTCCCAAGTACGAAAATGCACTCTGTTCCCCGATCGGCCGAAATCCCCGAAGCTGTCCCATTTTCGGGCCCGTCGGAAAATTTTGTCCCAAGTGTCCCAAAACTTATTTTGCGTGTTGTTCCAATTTCGGCCGAATCATCCTTCCCGCGTACTTCGCACTTTCCTGTCCCAAATGTCCCAAAGTTAAAAAGTGCGAGCTTTCCCATTTTCTACGATTTGGTTCAGAACCACGCCCTTGAACTTTTTGTCCCAACTGCCCCATTTGAAAAAGTGCGAGCTTTCTAATTTCGCCGAGAGCGGTCAAGTCGCATACTTGGAACTTTTGTCCCGAATGTCCCAAATGCATTCAAGCGTCCTCTCCCCTGTTTCACCCGAACTGCCGAGCCGCGTGTTTCGCGCATTCACGTCTCATATGTCCCAAGCATACCTAGTGTCATTCACACTTAGTTTTCCACTCGCTCTAAGTATGATATTTTTCAAATTGGTGGTCGTGTATTCAATGCGCATTAAAGTCATTTCTCTCTCCAAACGGCTATATAACGAGCATTCCCCTTTGCATTTTTCGCATTGCTTCCATGCTATCTTTCGCTCAAACCCTTGCAATTCGAAAACCTGCGCAATTCCCCCTCCATTTGCAAATTCCTTCCAGAAGTCTAGGTTGCAGCTCCCAGTCTATCAATATGAAGATCAAGTTTCAGGGGCAGGAGCAAATTTCTCCACTTGAGTCTGCCGTTAGCAATATCGGAGACAGTGAAGCTCGTCATCTCGACTTCGGTGATTTTTGGTCAAGAATGACAGATGCAAACCCTACGCCAATGGCACAGATGATTAATGATAGCGGTTTAGCTTTCGCCAGAGGATTCCCTATCTCAGTGCAGTGTGCTGATACTGTACTTTCATGCGGAGCTCACTTCGACCCCGCTACGAGTGAATTGACAAACATACACGGGGAGCTCATTGCCAAGCTGGACGCTGCCGCCATTGGAGCTGCTCTGAGGATTCCAGAGATGGACAATGCTATAGTCATCTCTCGGGATCAAGCACAGGCCATGTTCGACCAAGACAGTGATAAATATAAAGCTCGAGTGGCGAAGTCTTGGTTGAAGAACCCTAAGAAAGGTCCTTCTCGTCTGACCAAAACCCTCTTTGGGCAGATTTCAATGAAGAACTGTCAGACTTCATAATCCTGCTGGCTCGGGTTATGGGTTTTCCTCCACCAATGAATTTCATTCTCGGATGTGCCGCCATCAAGAAGCATGGTGTGCGAGGGAACACAAAGTATCAACTGGGCAGAGATCATCAGTATGAATTTGGCTGAGCAGCTATCCAACGTCCAGCAAACAAAGAAGTTCTACATGACTTCATATCTGATGTATACCCTAGCAGCATCCAGGCAGTGGTTTGGTTTCTCCTATGTAGATGCACACAAAGATGATCCAGTGTATGCCTATTGCCAGCATTCACCTTGGAGACTAAAGAACCGCAATTTCAGAAGGGTCAATGATGCTTTCACCATGTACGTGGTCAGATTGCTCGAAGGTGATACTGCAAGAAGGTTTTCAGATGAAGCCATGAACTGATATCGCAGTATGGAGCCTATTTCATTCAATTCAGGAAATTCTCCTATATCAGGCTGGCTGGCTATGAGAGCACCCCTCTGCGGCTCCCCATGTTCTGCAACGACAAAATGGCCCTGATTGAAATATGCAGGCAACTAGACAAGTTGCACAGAACTTGCAGAGACAAGAAGATTTCTGGCTTGCACTTTCCCATCTCTCTGGGAAACTATACATGCAAAACAGCTATGGATGCTCGAACATAAAAAGAGCCCCTGGTCCCTATCATGTTCATTTCTTCAAGCCTAGAACCTGTTTTGACTCGAAGAAGTTCATTGAACAGAACCTCAAGATAATATATCATCATAGGGCAGATCTGAGAAGACTCACTAAATTTGTTTGTGTAGATGATTTTGAAGCCAGAAGAAGGCATTGTGGCAGGTTCTCCCTGCAATTGATCCAAGAACTCAGTCTGTACCAAGTTCCTGAAGGTCTCCAAGATGATAATTCTGAGCTATACTCTTATGAGTATGAAAATGTGATTAAGCACACTCCTGGAGGACCTGGATTGGAACAGGAAAGAGAGAGATGATCTGGCTGAGATTCTTGCTCCAGTCTTGATCAGAACTAGGGTCTGGTTCAGTAAGAAGATCCGAGAATTCAAGAGGCACTCAGGAGAATCTAGCTCCAAGGATGATTCGACACCCATAAGAGAGACATCAGTTCCAGAGTCTGGAACACCAGTGAAAACCCCTCCTGCCTCAACAGCTCGGGGACCTGTGGAATCTACTCCTTCTCCATCTACCCAGGTATACAAGAAGAAACTCAAAGAGGTAAAGAAGGAGCCTGCAGAGAATGATCCTCCAAGAAAACAGGCACAGTTGCCTATGGGGCCAGAGAACATCATTGTTCTCAGTGAAAGTGAAGAAAGTGAGATGCCAACTCCTGCAAGTGTTCTTGAAAGTCCAGCAGATAAGGAGGTCCAGAGCACTGAATTTCCAGGTACTACTGATTCTTCTACCACCATTACCTCCAGTGTTCTACCCACATCTCAGCTTGAGTCAACATCTGCACAGACCTTGAGTGTCATGAGCTCCCTTTCTCTTGGTCCCCTTGCTTCTCCTACAGATTCTTCTTCCTCTTTTGCTTGGGTGCGACCTCGGTTTGACAAAAGGAAGAGGAAATCCTCCTCTCAAAGCTTGGGACCAAATTTTGATCTTCAGTAGCTTGACCTTGTTGGGCACCACTCCTTCTCGTGCCAAGAAAGCCGGAACTACTTCGAGATTGTGTCGGATGCTCAAGGTCGGCGATTCCTGGAGATTGCTAAGCCCAGTGAGACAAATCGAGAATCGGACTTGCGACATCGACTTGGAGCTTTGAGGATCCCTATAGGAGAGTCTACTCCACGAAGGTGAGATTCATAACCTCCAAGCTTGATCCACAAGGGTTATTGGAAGGGTAGAGAAAGGGCAGCGAGACGATTGAGCGGCTAGAAGAACAAGCCCAAGTTCTCACGAGTTTTATCAAGTCACTTTTGTCTAAGGACAAATTTTGGACCCTACCCCTTTGCTCTCTCACCGCCTCCTGTAATTCTAAGCCAAGATGAAGTGCAAAGTATTAAAGATATACACAAGTATTACTCGTCATATGGCGAGCTATGAAGCCATGGTAGATGACATGCTTGTTGCCGGACTAAACTTCATCGATGAAGCTTTTAAGCTACATGGAAAGGTAGATAATTTGCAACAGAAGCTGTCCTCTACTATTGGGGTAATGGATAAAGAGCTTAAGCTCTGGAGTAGTTGCATCGTAGACCTTCGCCTCATGGGCCAGACAGATGAGAACATCTTACTGGCGAACAAGATTTTCGACGATGCTAAGGACAATCTGTCAAAATCTTGGGTCTACAGCATGGAGTGGAAAATCAGAGTCCTGGAGGAAGCTGTAGGAGAAATGAAGAATAGCTGGCAGAAGGGAGAAGCTTTCAAGACACTGGCTGCTGCTGCGTTCAAGGATATGCATTGTCATCTTCAGGACGAAAACTCTGGCGTTCCCTTGTCCTTGCAAGAAATCAAAGCTCAGTTCAGAGCTTTTGTCAAAGATAATCTTTTCAAGGAAGACTCCATCTCTAAGGACAAGATAAAGGAAATTTGCTCTCTTCAGTCTGCCATTGAAGAAGCAAACAAAGACTATCATACTCACGTCGAGTTTGATAAAGAGATGGAGAAATGTCTGGGATTTTGGACTCAGTCTGCAACCAACACGTCAGTCCCTCGTGGCAGAGATATAGCTGAGTCATTGAAGAAGTTCAGGCAGCGGATTCTGAAGACAGTGGGTCCCTCCCAATAGCCGGCCACCTGTCTCCTTCTCCTTTCTTTCCTCTTCTTTCCTTTCTTTTTGTATTCTTTGTAATTAGTTAAGGTATTGCAATTGGCGGTACTTAACTATTCTTTAGTTAAAAGAAATGGTTACGAAGAGTAACTGACTTGTAATCTATATAATGGCCTTTCCACGCCATTTTCCGAGGAAGAACTTGGATATTTGCTGAAAGTGTAAATAGATCTTAAAGAAATCAATACAAAAGGGCTTTCCGTTCTTTGTCTATCTGATTCTTGTTGTCTCTGTGTTTTCCTTTAATATTGTGAAGATCATTTTGTTCCTAACTCGTTTAGTCTCTCTGATTGCATACTGTTCAGTTTTGCAAGTACAGTGATCTTGTACAACCAAGAAGGAACTTTGTGTCCTTGATTAACAAATCTGAAGAAGGTTATTTACGGAACTTTGTGTCTTTAAATTTAATCCCATTCAGCTAATGCAAATGATCTTGTCTTAAATCCTTTGAAGCTTCGCATACACGAAGAATTATTCTGCTATCTATAATTGCAATGTTGCCATTCGCTCATCTTCTTATTCCCCTTCCTCGATCCCTGGCGTAAGCAGTGATCCTTGTGGAAAACACTTTCGTAATATCCAAGTTTGACCATAAAATAATGTTCTGTGTATTTGTAAATAAGTTCGTTTCAGAATAAGGGAACCTCTCCCATTAAAGAGGAGGGACTTTTGTCCCCATCCCATTGCTCTTCTAAAAAGTCCTATTTGACGACCAACAATGAGGTATAGAAAGCATAGATGTCTTATAAAGGTTAGTGTATTTCCCATTAGTGTTTAATTGGAATATTTTCAATTTTTGTGTTATATTGATTATGTAAGGTGAAAGTGGCTCTGGACACACCTGTTTTAAGTGGGAAATGGGCCTACTTGATAGAGTTATGAAGAAAATGACTGGTAAAATTAAAAATTAGGAATGGATGATTTTTATAATATATTTGAAATGTTTGAGGCCTTTGGAGGCTTGAATAATCATGGTAATGACTACGAAGGTCTTTGATGTGATTGATGATGGGAATTTGAGCCTATTTTGGTATGTTTAGTTGTCTTGGTGCATGGCCGACCTACATGGGTCCCTTTTATGAATGTGTATGAATGTACATTTATCTTTATAAGTTTTATTGGTATATATATTTGATATACAAAAACCTATGTTATTTTTTTAAGTTGATAAGCATATAAAGTGTTTGTTTTGGTTCATTTTTGAACTAGTTGTGCATGGAGGGAAAATACAAACTTATAAAGAGATTAAAAGAGGTTCAAAGGAATAAAATCATATATAAGAGTGTGTGAAAAGTATGAGAGTGTTATATATATATATATATATATATATATAACAAGGTTTTAATCAAATCACTTCATCAAAATCCAAGTTTGAGTGAGATAGGAGAAAGATGGTTTAAAAATGTGTGAGCTGAAACTCGTGATTTTCATCGGTTGTGGAAGCAACATTAATTCAGATACATTCATGAAAAGGTGGTTGAGTTGGTGATTTATCATATTATGGGGTTGTATCCTCCTTTTGGAGTTGGTGTTTCACTAAACTAGGGGTTGGTGCTCCTTATAGGGTTGGTTCTCTTGCTAAACTAGGGGTCAATGCTCCTTATTAAGTTGGTGTTTCACTAAACACTTTTGATTTGAGTAATATAATCAAAATTTTAGTGGTTTTCTTCTCATTGATGGTTTGCAACTTATATCTTGTGTTCTTGGGAATTTTTATTTTTCATGCTTATTTACATGAATGTTAAACACACATTAGTTAATAGTTAATGGTTTAAACAAGTTATTTTATATTTGGTTAAAATTTTGAAGGGTTGATTTACCCCCACCCTCTTAGTCCATTGTGATTCTAGCAATTGGTATAAGAGTACGTAATTTTGGAGAAGTTTGATCACTTGAAAGGAGATCCTTTGAAGAAAAAAATGGTGAGACAATAGAGTGCCTCTTCTTCTAGTAAGGCATCATTGTTTTATGGAGTTAACTATGATTTTTGGATTATAAGGATGCATAATCATATCATCTCTATAGGATTTGATATTTCAAATTATTTTTTGGATGGTTATATATTTCTTGTTACTCCCCAATAACTATTGCAGATAATAGTACCTATAGTGAAAATTCAAGGGTTGTGAATGCATTCACGTGTGGAATGGGTGAAGCTAAACTTATGAAGGTGATGCATTACAAATCAGAAAAATATTTGTGTGAGAAACTTATGTATGAGGTAGATTCAAAGGTAAGGATAACTAAGCTTCAAACCTTCAAAAATTAGTTTGAATGGTTGAAAATGAGTGATGATGAGCCCAGTGCTGCATAATTTCTTAGATTTTACAAAGTGGTCAACACCATAAAATTCCTATGTGAATAAGTAAAGGAAGTGGTTATATGTTGGGCCCTAAAATATTGACCAAGTATGAAGGCACATGGGCACCAGGACCCCATTTATAGGATGGTGCACAAGACAAAAGTGTGCAAAATAAAAGGCTCTAGGAAACATATAACGTGCGCGGCATGTGAAGCGAGATTCGAGGACTTACCTAATTCAAGAAACAAGGTAGAACACTTGAAAAGTGTGATCAATTTCCCTCGAGATAACATGTCATCCTGCAATAGGTGGTCGGGAAAGAGCATGCTAGAAAAGGAATCTTCTAGAAGAACATCATGAGATGGAGTGGAGAGCTCAAGGTGAGGAAACATGCTCACTGAAGGACCACATTCAACACTTGGTGATATATCTAAGGGTGTGACAAGGTGATTTGGCAATGTGGGAAGGTGATAAATACAAGTGCTTGCGAGACAAGAAAAGGATACATATAAATAAGAGGAGAAGATAAGGGAGATACACACAGAGAGAGATAACATGGGTAAAGCTCTATAAGATTACTGCGAGAGGGGCTCTGATGTACTAAGCTCAACATTGTAATTTATTTTCTATTTTTGCATAGTTATACAAGCCTAGTGATGTGCATGACTACAATCTACCCTCTATGGCTCTTTGTAATGAAACGATGAATACAATGAAGTTACCGATTGTAATTAGATATGAATATTAGTGGGTTTCATGTATATTTCATTCATAGAAGTTCTCTTTCCTTTCATGCTATGAATGAATGGTTGTAGCTTTCTTTCTATTATATTATATGTTATGGAGTCTTTTAAAACACATAGTCTGAAGAAACTACAAGGATCTAGAGGTCGTCCTAAGACTGTTATCCTTGTATATCTAAAATTCTTTCCTAAATACTCCTATACTAATCATTGATGAATGCTTCCCTACTAAAAATCACATAAAAAAGAGACTAAAGCACCCACGCATGCCTCAAGTGAGCACTCAACTTCTTTGGCTAATAGGTCGACAAACATGAGGTTCCTTCCTCTTATAATGGGAGTAAAATTGACTACATCATAATTCCGTTGCGAGACCTATTTTGAAGTTGTAGTGGGATATAGCATGCTTCATGATCTATGTAAAGAGTAATGACGGATTGCTTGATATTGGAAAATGTGGAATCATAGTTCAAGAGCAAGGAGGATGAATTTTCCCGAGAGATTCAGCACTAGACACTGAGTTTGATACACGTAGATGGGTAAAGGAGAATCTCTACCATGATGCGTATGAGATTTTTGTCTGTTGCTTCCCAGTAGAGTTATTTGGGTGGATTTCAACCTATGCATCTATATCAAGTTAGCATTATGGATCACAAATATGGACCAAAGAAGACTAAAAAGGTTGCAAGATGTAAATCTGACATAGACCCGTGCTTTATAGATCACTGGTGGGGAGGAGTACTAGCTAGTTACACACTAGAATATTCCATTTCCATGTATTCTTGTCCATAGGTTGTTGAGTTCGAGTTTCTACGTGAACCTGGGGATTTTTTTCTATGTGTTATCTCTCTAGCTATGAAGATATTGATGGTTATCATGAGTCTAGAAGAACTCCCAATGGCCGGATAAACCATTACGAGCATTAGGTAAGGAAGCTCGGGTGGAGGAAGATGGCAGATGATACAACAAAAAAGGAGAGGGAAGAAAGACCGATCAAGTATGGTGAAGCACGTGAAAGGGAGATTACTAGATGATGCAAAGCTTCTAGTGTGATGGATCTATGGAAGTAGATGTTGTGGGAAGGAATTGAGGTTCATGCGAGAGGACATGGAGCACTGAGCGGTCTATCTTAGCCCATATTGGCAAGCACGTGAGGGATACCCCTTCGGCCACGGTGAGATTTCATCACATGGAGAAAGGAGAGTCATTGGCACGTATCTGAATCCACCCATGATGGTGAGCCCTAGTACTTGGTTTTACCAAACCGGGAAGAAGTATTGAACTAGTTGAAACTAGTGGAAGAAGCAGATCCATGCCTAGCTGAGATACAATTTTATATTCCCTTCTTTTATGGCTTCACATATTCCATTATTTGGATAATTTTTTGGACAAGGGGAAAGTGTACAAACTTTTGGTCTCACCTAGGGAGTGGCGTGGGACAAAGTAGCGGTGGTGGGGCACCATCAAAGACCATCGGCGCATAGTTCAGTGGGACCGTGGGGGAACTTGCCATAACTCCTATTTTCCCTATTAGACCTAGTGGTTTTGGTGGATCTAGTGGCTCTGGAGGTATAGGACCTGATGGACCTGGTGGATCAGGTGGTGGAGGAAACACCGGAGGGAACCAAGGCTCTGGTTCAGGACAAGGACCCCAACCACCACCTCAAGTTTTCTTTGAAATGTCTCTACACTTACCAGATTACAGGGGCATTGAGGATGTTGCGAGAACATGTTCACAAGTGTGAATTGCTATGGCACGCGAAAGGTATCACAACCCCAGAACAAAAGGCTAGTCAATTTGTAACCATGTTGTAAGGGTGCACGCATAGCTGGTATAGAAAGTATGATCCTCATCAAATAGTGGTGGATTACACTGCCTTAAAGAATGCATTCCTGAAAGAGTTCCACATTCTTGAGTTCGAGTAAAAAGCATTAGCACTTTGAAGGAGATATAACAAGGAATGACAGAGAGTGTTTGGGAGTATGATGCATGCTTTAATAATCTCTTGTCTAAATTGTCATATAATATACATCTTTCTTAGCATGCATAGTGGTTTTTTAGAGGATTGATCACCCCTTTTAGAAGGGCCCTATCTTATAAGACTTTCCTGAGATCCATGAAGCATTGGAGGCTACCTTGTGCGCTGAAGCCATTGGTAGTATTGATACTGGCGTTAGCCCGTTCTTAGAGGCTCAGATTGCTGCTATAGCTAAACCGTTGGAAAAACTATCTGCGAACTCAGTCCATGAGACTCGCAGTAGTTTTTGGTGCACAGATTGTGAGATAGAGGGGCATGTTGAGGATAATTGCCCCCAGACGGTGGTACGCACTATAACATTATATTGTGAAATCTGTCATGGGGAGCGTGATGCCAGTAGATGTCCCTTGCTACAACACGTAATCAGAAAGAATGTATCTGGTTATTATAATATTTACACCTTCATGACCCATGATACTAAATATTGTAGGGTCATTGATCGGATACATGAGGTCATTGATCATGTGGTGTGCCAAAATAGCATTCTTAATAGTTTTGAGAATGATGATCTTTGTTATGAGGATCGCGTGGATGGAGGTGCATGAGGAAAAGGTTTTCAAAGTGGATTACTGTGGATGAGGTAACGCGCGGAGGAAGGAGTGAGTTCCCACGAGGGAAATGTTTCAACTATGGATCTACATAACATTACGAGTATGAGTGCCCAGACTTGTTGTAGTGCTCATGGTGTGGAAAGAAGCATAAGTATGAGGAGTGCCTAGAGTTATATGAGCATATGATTCAGCAACACCAAAAGGACAAAGGCACTGTGATGGTCAACATTAAGAAAGTATACATATAATGGATGCCTTGGGTAACATGAGATGAAGGTTTAGAGCCTATTTTTGTAACAACAAGGGCTGAAGCCACACACACAAGAGAGATACCAAGATAGAAGAGCCTTGTTTCAAGAGAAGAGGTCATTCATGGAAAGTACCCAGACCCCGTGCATCAGAAGGAGATATATCAGGACACCATGGATGTTATTTGAAGCTTGCAAGGGGAGATCTAGTTTCTAAAGGAGTAATCTAGGAGGGAGGAACAAGGAAGGAGGATTAAGGAATAGAAAGATGACCTAGATGAGGTCAAGGAGGTGTGTAAAATGCTAAGGTAGGAGAACATCACTCCTTTTCTAGGATCCTTATTGAGAGAGAAGGTACTACACATCTAAGAATATCGCGAGAGGAAGGTCTTGCATGCAAACCTTCCCCTCACATCCTTGACTATGTGAGGAGATTACATTGAATGCAGTTTTGGATGGATGGCTACTCAACAATAAACTCATTGACTTTGGCGTGAGAGGTTTAATGTTATGACTTTGGATGCATGGCATCGGATGGGGAGAGCCTATGTTACAGCCATCTTCAAATATGTTGTATATGGAAAACAAGACCAAGGCAATGCCCATCGGTGTCTTGAAGGATGGCTATTACTATCTAGGGAGGCAAGTCTATTGGGGACTTGAAGTATTGGCGCTTGCTTGAGGTAGATAATTTCTAGTTTAATAAAGGGTACATCAGTTTTGAGAACAAGTAGGAGCGGATCATTATACCCCTAGTTCATGGGAAGTCGGTTCCCTACATTGAACCATTAGGAGAAGAGGTTTTGGACAAAATTTATGTGCACTCAATTAGAGACCACGAGATGGTACACCCTATTAAGCAGGGTTATCCGGTTTGAGGATGCTTAGTCGATAAGTGATACCACCAGCTGCCATGTGACAATTGGGTACATGGGACTTATGAATTAATGGGATGGTGGTTAAGATGATTGGTGACCAAGGTAACTAAGGCATGCACGGTTCGGTGCCTTCAGGGGAAAGAAGCGCCCAAGTACTCTAGAGGAGCCTTCCCTAAGATCTTTTTGGGAGATAGAATCTTGGTGGAAAAATGAAAAGGAGCGAAGAGGGATCTTGAGTTACGTCTTGCTTAGCAAAACAAATCATTGGTGGTCCACGCATTAGGAGAGCCTTTTAGAATGGTGTGAGGTAAGAATTACTCTCTGTCGATTTTATAAAAGTAATATACCCACCATCATCAAGGAGTACCATGGGAAGGATCTCGTTCATTTCCATATCCGAGAGTGTGAATGGGTCTAGAGAGAAGGCACGAAGGCCTTACCACCATCCCTTTGTGTGCACAAGTTGTATTCTCAATCCGGGGTTGTGCACGTGCATGGTACATTCATTTGGAGACATGCCACCAAAAAAGGAATTGATAAGAGCTTGCGGATGATCTTATCCAAACCTTTGAGTATCGGAGTACAAAACCATCGATTGATAAGGCCTTATAAGGTATCAAGCACCTTATAATGGGGGATAGTGCTAGAATGGAAGATAGGCTATTGGAACTACTAGGTTAACCAGGATTGGAGGTGTGCTTTGAAGAGATTGAAGAAACAGAAGAATCCTAGCTTGAGCGCACGTGTTTGGAAAAGGAAAAGGGAAAGTTAGTATATGTGATTGATGGAGAGGAACTGGAAATTTTAAATGTTAGCCATTCATGGGGACACGTGAAGTGGTGGGCGGTCTGCAAATGCTCATGCACATTCCTACCATGATCCTTTAAAGAAAAATAAGGTTAACATCAGTTCAAGAGAAGAACCTAAAGAATTTGTTATTGGGGATTATTAGACGGAGAAGGAAGTATCAAATATCATTGATCTATTTCATGAATTCAAGGATTTATTCCCACGCAGTACCATGAGCTAAAAGGTGTCCACCATTCCTTGGGGAAATGAGGATAAAAATTAAGGAAGGTGTGCGCAGGTTAGAAAAATGTCCTACCGGATGAATCCCAACTTACACGTGAAGGTTAAGGAGGAGATAGATAAGATGATAGATTTTGGGATCATTGAGGCGGTAGAAAAATTTAGAATGGATAATTACGATGGTAATTAGCATCAAGAAGGATGGGTGGATTAGATTTTGTGTGGATTATAGGGAATTGAATGCAGTTTGTGTCATTGATCCATTTCTGACCCCCTTCACTAAAGAAATTTTGGAAGGAGTCACTAGGCACGAAATCTATTCCTTTACGGATGGATTTTTAGGATACCACCAAGTCCAGATTGCAAAGGAAGACTAGGAGAGGACCACTTTTGCCACCGAGTGGGGAATTTTTACATACAGGATCATGCCCTTTGGGTTGAAAAATGTGCCTACTATCTTTTCGCGCATAGTGGTGCAAGCATTCCAGGACTTCATTCATAAGTTTCTTCAAGTTTACTTGGATGATTGGACAGTATATGGTCTAGTTAAAGACCATTGTGACAACTTGAGATTAATGTTTGAAAGGTGTAGGCAGTTGAGAATATCCGTAAACATTAAGAAGTGTGTGTTTGTTACACCCTTTGGGACTTTATTGGGGCATATCATATGTATGGAGGGCTTGCTTTGGTAGATCTCTCTCAGGTTGCAATTATTGTGGGGTTAAGGGAACCTACTTTAGCAAGAGCATAGTGTGTGGATTCCTTGGGCATACATGATATTAAATAAAATTCATTAAGGGGTATGCCAAGATCACTTTGCCTTTAGAGGAGCTGCTTAGACACAAAAGTACCTTCCATTTGGGAAAGGTGCAGTAGAGGGCATTTGATACATTAAAAGATAGGCTTATTACCGCACCTATTTTATGATTTCCCTCTTGGGACAAGCCTTTCCTTGTCTATGTAGGTTCCTCAGGAACCACCATTGGAGTAGTACTTACACTGACCAAGTGAGGGATTGTTGATCATCCTCTCTATTTCATGAGCAAGAAGTTAACTTGATGAGAGCATAATTATACCACCGAGTGTGGAATATTCAATGATCTATGTGCTTTTCAAATTTTGATAGTATCTACTAGAAATAACACCCTTTGTATTATACACCGACCACATGACATTAAAGTATTTAGTAAACAAGCTCATTCTTTAAAGGTGCATATGTCGATGGGTGTTGTTGTTTCAAGAGTTGGAGTTCACCGTGGTAGTGAAACCCGAGAAAAAGCAATTGTGGACCTGATCATCTATCAAGAATTGATTCAGGAGAGGATGTGCAAAGTATTGAGGAAGCAATGCTAGACACGTAATTGTTTAGATTGTGGTGCATGCCCTCGGATTTGGAAGAGATTGCTATATTTTTAAAAGAAGGTGTGGCTCAGAGATGGAATGAAGGCATCGGAGAAAAATCAGTTGGCCATACACGTCATTCCCTACATGTTAATTTGTGGGGATTTATACAAATTGGGATGTGATGAAGTTTTACGTAGGTGTGTGTTAGAACATGAGTTCTGGCCATCATTAAGGAAGCACACGAGAGGAAGTGCAGGTGGGAATTATGTAGGTCATTCCCCACGCGCAATATTTTAATGGAAATTTTATGGTGGGAAACCTTATGCGGGGATTGTAGAGATTATTTTAAATCATGTGACCACTATCGGTGCATTGACAAACCAAGAAGGAGAGATGAAATCCCTTTGTGCCCTATTCCTAGCATGAAGCCTTTTGAAAAGTGGGTGATAGACTTTATAGGACCTATTGCACTAGTGGCGCATAGGACTAGGTCACATTATGTCATCACTTGCATGGATTATCTCACAAGGTGGGTGAAAGCAGCCAGACTAAAGATTACACGGTAGTAATAGTGGAAAGTTTCCTATGGGAGAACATTATCACAAGGTATGGATGCCCTTTAAGTTTGACAAGTGATAGGGTACACATTTTCTAAATAAGACCATGAGGATCCTGCTATCGAGGTCATGGTAGCTCATCGTAAGACTACACCCTATCACCCTCAAGCAAATGGAACCGTGGAAGCATTCAACAAAATACTAAGTCATACCTTAACCAAGATCTGTGATGTTGGAAGACATGATTGGGATGACAAGATATCAGTAGTTTTATGGGCTTATAGGATTATGAATAGAAGACTAAATAAAGCCACACCTTTTCAATTGGTGTTTGATGTGGAAGTTATTTTGTCGGTTGAATTTATGTTAGCTTCTCTATGAATAGCACGTGTAGGAGGATTAGCTAATGAACAAGCAATGGAAGAAAGAATTGATGAACTAATGAAACTAGATGAGAGACAATCACTTGCTCATTAGAGCCAAACAGTGGAAAAGGCAAAGCAAAAGGCTTAGCATGATCACCATATTAGAAACAAGAAGTTTGAGGTTGGGCAGATGGTGTTACTGTATGATTCTAAATTTCTACGCCATTCTAGCAAGTTGAAAGTCCATTGGCTAGGTCCCTACAAAATCTCGTACATCGTTGATTCGAGTGAGTGCCAATTACAAGTGTTGGATGAAATGGAGTTTCCTAGACACTTCAATGGTAGTAGGCTAAAGCCCTACTATAAATAAGTCTTCTTGGTGTTTGTAAATAAGGCATTTTTTCAGTTAGTCTAGAATTTTCCCTTACGCATTTTCTTTTCCTTGTGTTTCCCTTTCACGTTGTTGTTTTGTTTTGTGCCTAGGGAGTTGGTAACATTTATTGCTATTTTTGGATAATTTATGAGTGTGTAGAGGACCATGCATCATTTAAGTGTGGGGTGGAGAAAAGTGAAGAAGCACGTGTTTTAAAAGTACCAAGGAATTTATGTTGAAGAGCCTTGTTGAGTAGCTCAGTTAGAAGAGAGATAAAGAGAAAAGATAGAATGGTTGGTGCTAGGGTAAAGCTACTCATATATCCCATGTACAAAGGAAAATGAAGTGCATTTAAAGAAACACAAGGTAGGTGAAAGCAAGAATCTGGATAGAAGAAGTGCCTTTGGCACGAGTGAGCATGCATAAGAGTCTCTTGTCAGGTTGGTTTGGTTGCGCGCTAGAAGGTTGGAGGAGTTTTCACGTAAGAAGGGTGCATGAGTAAAGGCACTAAAGATGGGTTTTGTTTTAAAAATCCACATTAAATGAACAAAGTATGGGGTAGGTAAAGTAGCATTTAATGACTAGAAAAAGGAAAAACTATAAATAGAGGGTCGGGGCACTCTCATTTTACTTTGTGAAAATGAAGAGTTGGAGATATAAGTGAAAGATATAAGCTAGGAAATTTTCAGATTCGATCAAGAGAGAAGATCTGTGTGATAAAACAAGTAAAGAGCCAATTTGAGATTGCGAACCAGAAGGAAGGAATTACACGGGCATGGAATGAAGTGAAAAGGTGTTATCTTGTGAAGAATGTATCAAAGTTAGGGTTCATAAAACTAGGTCACAAGTTTAGGAGATTTGTATCATGGATCTAAGATCGAAGGTCTAGAGAAGGAAAGAAGAGTAACAAGGAGAGGACTAGAAATATAATTACCTCGACCATGGCACCAAAGAAAGGGAAGGGAAAAAAAAGGCTAAATAACTTGAGAACTCGAGGTGGAAACAAGTGAAGAATGGTATGCGAAATGCACGGTACCACGATGGAGTGATGATGGGAAAGTAATGGGAATACCATTTGAGAAACATACCATTCAATGACTATAATCACCGCACCAGCACTATAGAGAAAGAAATGACATTAGAACTAGTATGCCCCTGACCAAGAAGTGAACACTGAAGGGTTTCTTATCTCTGATGATGACATGAAGGTCAAGATGGCGAAGGTAGGGTTGTTTGCAACTCTACAAGTTTTCTTATTTTGGGAAGCCGAGATCGCTTGTACCGGTGGTTGATGTCTTAGGTGCACGAGGTCTACTTCCACTTTTTTGGGTGCGAGATGCGTGTAACTCCCCATTTTATTACATAGTTTATATGCCTCATATGTGAAGGAGATAGCCTTGAAGATGACCTTAGCGACAAGGAAGCTATTCAGGAGACCATCACAGAGTATGCCTACAAGAAAGGGTCATGGTATTATGACCTCTCGGACATCAAGGACCCAATTATGAAGATGGTCATGCACTGGTAATGGCCCGAATGGCAAAGAAAGGTGGATGCAATTCAACAAGCCATGTCTACATGTATGCAAGAATATTGTAGGGGAATATTTACAACTTGTCCACATACATTGCAGGAAATTTTAAAGTTCGCAAAGGAATGGGATAGGATCCTCTTTGTGCAATGTCCTACTCACCATAGTGTTTATAGAAGTTAGAGTGTTGGATGCACTAGATAATTTTGTGTTGGAGTACCCAGTGAAGACCGTTCACCCACGAAGAGGTTCGAAAAATATGCATGTGATAAAATGATGGCTCCCCACAAAGCACGGCTCGAAAAATGGTATACACATTTTAGAAATGCATTTGGGGCATAGTGGAGGATCCCCAAACAACTCCTAGCAGCTACACAAGGAGAATCGAGTTCATAGTATACCAACACTATTGCTTGGGTAGGTTCAAGCTTGTTGATGAATCATGGAACCCTTGGTACAAGCTCCCTTTCACGTTCAGCGCCTTGAGTACTTCCAAGTGGGAGTGAGCAGTTTAGAGAATCAAAAAAACTAAAAAAATTTGGAGCTAGGAAGTTAGACCGGGAACACGAGGATATGAGGAAGCGAACTATCCCATAGGTAAGAACACTTAGGTGGAGAATTACGTGTCGCACAAGATCCACATTACTAGACCAATAACACTTCCTATTGCTAGAGGATTCGTGGCGCGTGTATACTTTCACATAAGGCTGAAAATTTAAAATGGCACGTACTTGGTTGATGAGATCTCCATACACGAAGACCCCATGGGAATGAAGAATCAATGTCTAAGAAGAGGGTAGAGGAGAGTAAGGAGCACCAAGTGTACCAATTGCTTAGAAAGTGAGCATGCCTTCTATGAGCACCAAGCCAAGCACCTATGTTCGGAGAAATAAGTCCCTAATAAAGGAGAAGACACTAGAAGTAGAGGCACCCGAACAACCCACCACCTTGGAGGAGTCACAAGAGGAAGTAGAGAAGGTAGAATCTCCTGACCAGAAGAAACCTCTTGGGAAGAAGCAGAAGGTAGATGAAGAAGCTGACTTAGAGGTGACCGAAAACATGGAGAGATATCTGGGAGAAGGAGAGGATGAGAGTGAAAAAGGTGGTGATGAGGAGAAAGAGCTATAAAAAGACAAGGAACCTTTGGAGCCTTGCATAGTTAGTGTCATGACTTGGAGGAGGGACAGTGGGGAAGAAAATCAAGAGTTCATATTCATGTGATGGAAAGGCACACAAGGAGATGAAAGCACTGGAGATACAAAGGTAGATGAGAGGGATGTCGAGGATAGAGGGCCACAAATTTTACAATGGAGTTGTTGGTGTCGAAATGCAGCACCCCTGGGACTCTGCAACACGATGGGTTGAGAATCTCAGTGCGATTGCACAACATGGAGATTTTCCCAAGTGTGGGACCTTGCGAAATTGGAAAATCTCTCCGGATGAAGGCCGGCTCCTATTCTTCTATTCGGATGCACAAATAAATGCAGAGGATTCACCCAAAAACCTAATCTAACTTGCCAAGGAGACAGGGTAGAGAATGCATAAAAATAAAACCTAAACTACGGAGGTGATGCACCGAGGAATGTTGGACACCCGTTTTGCAAAATTAAACACAGACCACATAAATGCAATACAACACCATGCACAGGTAACCAAACTACAATAAGAGATCAAAAATGACAGCAATGAATACATGAGAGGGTTTAGAATCAATCACAGACATATATATTGCTCAAGGGTCGATACAGTACATTGCAGTGGCCAAGAGGCAAAAAATGGCATTACAATCCATATGGGAGGCTTGAAAACTCCACAAATTCTCTTGCGGCGGGAGAGAAGTAGGAGGGTGCAAAGCGAAATGCCCTATCCTTTTTAGAGCCTCTCCCGGCCATTTATATGAGGTAAATGAGGGAGAAGAGAAGAATTTGGATTTTTCCCAACCACTTCCAAAACCGCACTTAACTTCAACAACCATGGCGGTAGGTAAAAACTCAACAACCTCGAAAAATGGCGGCTGTGACATTCGCGTTAGGATTTTTCGCTTTGTTGGGTTTGGAATTCTCTTATGCATTTGCATCGGTCTTGGAGGATGGCTCGACATGCTGCTTGATGTTTGCGTTCTCCCGAAACCCACTTCCGTTGTGATTTCCGAGCTTTCCTTTGTGTCGGGGTGGAAGATGAACTTGCATGCGCATCGGGTTCGGAGGGGTGCTCGACATGCTTTTTTCATGTTTTCTGACTTGCTTCACGATGGCCGAGGCGTGATTTCTTTGATGTCGTGTTTGGAGACCCCGACATGTTCCTTTTATGTCAGTTTTGGAGACCCCGACATGTTCTGCGCCACGAAACCCTATTTGTTTCTCCGATGCCGAGACCCGATTTCTTTGATGTCGGAGTTTTGGAGACACACAACATGTTCCTTTGATGTCGGAGTTTTGGAGACCCCAGACATGTTCTGCGCCACGAAACCCGATTTGTTTCTCCAACGCCGAGACCTGATTTCTTTGATGTCGAGGTTTGGAGACCCCGACATGTTCCTTTTTACATTGGCGGCTTGATAGTGCGGACACATGGTGATTTCTCATTGGCTGCGGGCCATGCGGGTCAAAATTTCCATTTTGACTTTTGACCAAGACTTGGCCAAAATCCAACTTCTCCCCAACGTATGCCATCTCCCACAGGACACGTGGCGGTACCTATTTGTTGCGGGCCAAAATTTCAAAATTCTCCCATGCGCCAAACACTTAGCGAATTTTTACTCCGCTTCCCCCTCTGACACGTGGCACATCCAGGATTCGCCGGCGGGCCCGCTGGCTAAAATTTTCCTTTTGAAAATTTTCCCAAAACTTGAAACTTTTCCAAGTTCTCCTCGAACTCCACCACTTCCTGGGACACGTGGCACTTCTTTATTGGTGCGGGCCTCTTACTGGGAAATTTCCCACAAAAACTCCACCCTGACCATAACTTAAAAAATATGAGGAGTTAGGAGGAAAATTTTACCTTTACGGAAAAGCCCCAGTAACAAGCTCTATCCAATGGTGTTATTTCCAGAAACTTTTGAGTGCACTGTTAATTGAAAAAAAAGGAAAGCGAGGCACAAGAGAAGGGGAACAAAGGAGTTAGCCATAAAAATGAGCATGGGAGCACATTTTGGATAACAATTGGCGACTCGGAGGGTCATCACTGCTTAGATGAAGATACCAGTTGCCTAAAGCATCCATTGGGCATGGAGTCATGAGTAAGCTGAAAACGATCTGAAATTTGAAAGCGAGCGATACCGCAACTCCTTCTCTGAGAGCACTGGTTGACCTGTAGAAAACCAACACAGGAGCAACAAAACTGTGCCAAAGCACTTAGGGAAATTGAAACCTAACTATAACAAGACAATGTGCATACGCACTTAGAGGAATTAAAACCTAGGCTAATATTTACAAGGGTAGAACTTTCCTCTTCGATGTAGATGTTTAAGATAGATTCCGTTGACCGGAATCGGGAAGGTATTCTCCATCAATGTAGACAATTGGAAGGCATTACTATTCTTACATTCCATGACCATGTAGGGGCCACTCCAAATGGCATCAAACTTGGAATGCCTTCCGGTTTTTCGATCGCATCCCATTTGAGAACTAGGTCCCCTTCTGGAAGGTCCTTGCTCTTGCTTTCTTATCAAACCATCTTTTCACTAAGGCACGATCTTTCTCAATTGTTTGAAGCGCATGTTCTCTAATTTACGCCAATTCCATCAACTCTGCATACACAGCCTCCATTGGTTCGAACTCATCCAACTCAATTGCTTCGCGAACTCCAATGCGGGCGGTTCTAATGATATAGGCAATAATGCCTCTTTTCCATAGACCAACTTGTAAGGGAATTTCCTGTGTAGACCTCTTTCGTATTATTACGTCAGCCCATAATGCTGATTTTAGCAGTATGCCATGTTTTTATTTTCATCGAGTCCTCGATGATTCTTAGCAAATTTTTGTTTGTGGACTTTGCCTATCCATTACCTGCGGGTAATAATTTGAAGAGGTGCTCAAATAGATTCCATTCTTGATAGCCCATTACGCAATCCTAGAACCTATGAATGCCAATGCATTATCGATATGATAGTGGCGGCACACAAACCTGGTCACTATTCCTTCATAGAAGTCTAGTATGTTAGACTCATTTGCCTCTTTAGCGCTCTTGCTTGAGTCCACTTGGTGAAATAGTCCGTTGCCATGAGAATTCACTTGTGGCCTTGGCTTGAGTTTGGATTGATGACCCGGATGAAATCCAATCCCCATTGCATAAATGGTTGGTCAACCAAAATTGGGTGTAAT
The DNA here is from genome assembly GCA_018340775.1 of Taxus wallichiana var. yunnanensis. NCBI lineage: Eukaryota > Viridiplantae > Streptophyta > Pinopsida > Cupressales > Taxaceae > Taxus > Taxus wallichiana. Next base: position 555,504,470 of record CM031237.1, on the reverse strand, counting down.
GGAAGTCTTTGCTAGTCTTTCTTTGCTGTGAAGAGTGCACATCTCTTGCACTTTCTTATCCATGTATAGCGATCCTTTGAAGACTATAAGCCAATAATACCCTGTCTTCATTATCTTGAGAGAGCATTACTCGTGGGGAAAAATGTCCTCCAGAATCTCCATCGTGAAAATCTTGTAACGCCCTCTCAATTTGACTGTCCCGATGCACCTCAATAGAACCCCATTGATGTCTTTCTTGAACAAAGCACCATCAACAAGCACATATGGAATAACTTGTAATCTAAAGTATCTCCTCTTTGCTTTGCTCATTTCTAGAGGGCATAGGCCTATCTGTAGGAAGTGTATCATACTCTAAGTCCAACAAGGAGTAGGCATATTATCATTTTCTGTTCTTGACCATCTGTAGTACGAGGTAGTCTCTTTTTCATCACACTGCCAACTTGTTGACTCGAGGCTAGCTGCTCACATAGTCCCTTTCCACGTACTAGTTTTGTGACCTTGATTTCGATGTCATATTCCATGACACGAGTTATCCATCCTGCACGTTTCTCATTCAGATCCTTGTTTAGAAGGAAGCCCTTGACTCCCGCATGGGAGACCAACAAGTCGATCTTGTTGTTTGAGACTAGGTGCTTGAATTTATTTAAACTCCGAGATCACTGCAAGGACATGCTTTTCAATGAAAGAGTACCTTGTTTCGTATTCCTCCAAGCCTTGGTGAAGAAAGCAAGCTGGTTGTTCTAATCCTCCTTTGTTTTGTTGGACCAAGATTGCAGAAATTGTGTCTCCACCACCAAAGACATACAACACGAAGTCCTTGGAGAAGTCGGATTGGCGAGTTGGGGCTTGAGATATAGCCTCTTTTATTGCCTCAAAACTTGCCTTTCCTTTAGATGTCCACTTAAATGCTGCGCTCTTCTTTAACATTAGTGTTATTGGCTTCACAAGAGTAGCAAAGTTTGGAACAAAACTGTGGAAGAAATTAATCCTTCCTAAGAAGCTTTGAAGAGCCTTCTTGTGACTTGTGCAATAGCAATTCTTGAATTGCCTCAACTCTTCTGGGTCAATCGCCAACCCCTCCTTTGAAACAATATGGCCTACAAGTTTTCCCTCGTGAGCCAAGAATATGCATTTTTTGGGATTCAATGATACCCCAAATCTTCTACACCTCTGAAATACCTGCCTTAGATGAAAGAGGTGATCCACCGCATTTTTTGAGAATACAGTGATGTCATCAAGATATATCATAACTATTTTATTGATCAACCCCTTAAATTCCATATCCGTTGCCCTTTAGAAGGTGGCTCCAGTATTTGATAGCCCAAATGGCATCTTCTTGTAGGCATATGTCCCCATTTGGTGGTGAAAGCCGTCTTGAATTGGTCATCTTCTTTCACCATCACTGATTAAACCACTGAGTAGCCATCTAGAGAGAGAATCTCTACGAACTAGATACTACTTGCAATATTTGTTCCATTGAAGGAAGTGGGTAATGATCTTTGAGAGATGCCCTGTTGAGGTCTCGAAAGTCCACACATAACCTAATTTCTCCACTCTTCTTCTGACCAGGAAACAAGCTCGCATGACCCGGCTCGAGTGCTTGATCGGGAATATAATGCTTGCCTCTTTTAGCTTGTTAAGCTCTTTCTTCATTAGAGGCTCAATGTGAGGTTACTGGTCTCTGCTTCTACACGATGGGCTTAGCATCTGGATCCAATTCTATGGTATGTTGTGCCAAATTTGGATCGAATCCTCTTAAGTCTTCATAGCTCCAAGCGAAGACATCTGGAAATTCTTGGCAAAGCTGTGTGAAATCTGATTTCTCTTGCTCAGTGGCCACTTTACCAATTTGAAGTGTTTTCCTTCCCCAACCGGAATTGGCTCGAATCTTTTCCCTTGACTGTATGTTAGCCTTTTCCTTACGAAACTGGTCGTTAGGGTTGAAGATAGACTCCAACGTTACTAAACCCTTAGGAAGCTTGTTTGTCCGTAGTTGCACCACTTGATCCCCATATTGCTGCTCTAGCCTATCCTGATTTCTAGCTGATAATTCATCCTCTTCTTGTAAGACATTGATGATCGTTGATCGTTCTCAAACACACTGCTTGACTTGTGTTGTTATCTGGGCTGCTGGCCTTACTGACCACATGGATGTGTGGCTGTGTTTTTCTCTTCGATGTTGTCAACCACATCAAATGTTACTCCAACTGCTGCGAGCATATATGCAGCTTCATTTTTCTTCACAGGTATGGACACAATGTTGAAAGCTTTGAAATCCTCAATGAGGTCCCATACCCTATTCTTGTAACCCTTTAGCAAGTCGTTCTTTGTAGCATGTTTCCCCCTAACTTGGTTGACGATTAGCTCGCTATCTCCAAACACTGCGAGTTCTTTATGCCCTTTTTCTGGCCTAATGAAGTCCATGAATCAAGGCCTCATATTCAATTTGTGTTTTTGAACAAGAAAACTAGGAGCGAAAAGTGAATAATATTTGATGTCTTGTGGTGAAATCAACACCACACCACTTCAAGCACCTTATGCGCTTCTTGAACCATCGAAGAATAATTTCCAAACTTTGTTTTCATCCTTTTGTTCGAAATTTGAATGATGTTAGGAATGGGTGAATTTTCTTCGTGCACATAATACACACCCAATTCAAATTCTTCAATTTCCTTGTATGGGTCGAATTCATGACTCTTGTTTGCCCATTCATCAAAGTTAAATCAAGAATTCCCTTGACCTTAGTACTTGCTTCTAGATCACTTGAACACTCCTCTTGATTAAAAGGTGAGCAATTTGCATTGATAGGACACAGTACATGAGGCTCAATATGGAAATTGGCAATTGGTTTTGACTTTGATTGTTGCTTTAGCTCCATACCTTGTCCTAAAAATCATGTGTGACCAATCTGCTGAGATAAATATCCACCAATTTTGCGGTGAAGTCCCTTGATAGACACAACGCAAAGAGTGGCGGGAGGTCAATTACTGAGACACATCTTACGAAATGTAACATTAGGACATGAATGTAGTGTTAGGCTTAACCCCTTAATGACCCCAATTTTCCCCCTTTGCCGTTCCATCTAGCTACACTACTCCTTTTAGCAAGCCTTTGGCTCATACTTCAAACCTAGTTGATTCGCTATTTGCTTGGCATCACTGAACTACTTTCCCTGAATCTATCATGCGTTGTGTACCAAGTGGTTTCCAACAATGAACAAAACATAGAATGGTGGAGGCTTCAAATTTTTTCTTATCGGCCCCCATCATGTTGCCGCTGCGTTAGTGAGAACTTTCTCATGTCCTTGGTTTGATACATTGGTGGCGGACCAATTAGCCATTGTAGCTTACTTGATAAATCTCGTTACCCTAGGATGTGAGTGATTCCCACATGGAAATGTTCACATGTGTCTTCTTCATTTGATCGATAATGTTGAAGGGGATGAATTGTCCTTTTGCTTTCCCTTACTTGGTGCAATCTTTTACGGAGATTGAACAGTGCATGTGTTGCTTCTGATAGGTACCTTAGGCTGATTTTGCACATTTGGAGCTATGTTTGGTCTCAATTGACCCCTTGTTGTGTAAGATCAGGTTGAGAAATAGCTGGATTAGATGGTTGTCCCTCTTCATGCTTCTCTTCTTTGACCGTGTGTTGGCAGCCACGCCTTGAAAAGGCTGTTGGTTAACTCCACAGAAGTCTTCTGTTTGCCAATTGGCCAATGTGGTCTCTGTTGGAGGTCCTTCTTGTTGCGTTTCTTCTTTGTTGGTTCCCTTCTTGGCTTGGATCTTGAGGCACACCATGGTTTGCACCATCAAGGCTGATTGATGCACCATTGAAACATCTTTGGTGATTGTGAGGTAGATTGCAAGGGTAACACCAGTTGTACTCTTGTGCCATGTTGTTTTGTGTTGGAACCAAGGCTCTTGAGGATGTCGTTGCATTTGGATCATATGGTTGAAATGGCCTAGAAGCTTGAGGTTGTCCCTGGTTTTGGTTTTGATTTGTAGCTGCTATTGGAGGTCTACATTGTTAGTATGGGGCCTAGCACAGTGCTGCGCTTGAGGCTGATATGGTCTAGCACTTTGAGTTTGTTGTCTTTTGATAGTCACTAGCTCATTTCCAAGATTCTGCAGTTGTTTCATGACCTCCTACAATTCCTTTGAAGTATTTGAAGATGTGGATGCCTCATTATTGCTTTGATTTCTAGGAGTTGGAATGGGATTCAACTCTGGTGCTTGACTGGTTGTAGGATTTCCCATATCCGGATAGAGAGGCATTGGTGGCCTTGGTGCAAGCTTGCCAGCTTGGATCAAATAGTTCTCTGCTCTGATCGCTGTGTCATAGGCCCCTGGCAGTGTTGTCCCTCCCATTGATTGGATCATCATGGCTATGTCTGAATTTATAGCCTTTAAGAAATAAAGGAATGCTCCTTCGGCGGTTGGCCTAACTACTTGACTATTGGAATCTGTCCCATGTGCATTTGGAATCGAAGTTGAAATCTGTCATTTGCTCATTAGGAGCCCTTTTGATTGTTGTCAACTGTTCAATAGAGATAAATTGTCCGCCCTCTCCCCGAATTGGTTGCAAAGAGCTGAACAAAGTTGGTTCCAATTTGTAATAGACCCTATTGTTAGGCTCCTAAACCATTGTAAGGCCTTACCTTTGAAAGATGAAGCTAATAACTTGACTGCAACATCCATTTCATTTATTTTGTGGATTACACATGCATTAGCAATATCTTGGATGTGATCAATAGGAGTAGTATGATTTTCTCTGTGATATGGGGATATTCTTTAGTGCTACAAGCTGGAATTTGATTATGAGCATTTAGGGCAAGTGGACTACTTCGTGAAATTGAAAAAAGGATTTGGTGGTAGATGTGCCATTATGATTGGCCTAAGAACCCTGGTTGATGTGAGAAAAGGCCTACCAGGTGGAGGTGTAGACAAAGTCTGTTAGGTGGAGATGGTGATCTTTGTGGTCTTCTTCCTCTCCTTCCTCTGCCTGGTGATAGTTGCAAGTGGACAAATAGCCCTTCTTCTCGAGTATTAGACCTTGTCCGAATTCTTCTCATATGCAGGCAACCTATGCTGCTACACCATGAGCTCTATCCCTTGAGTCGCGGATGTGTTAGATAACAAGCCTCTAAAAGGCTGGATTTTGCCAAGTTACACACCAAACTTGGCAAGTATTGAAAATATAATTTAAAATTTGAAGGACCCGAGAGGAGGTAATCTTCAATCCGAATTCGGCCCTTTGTTTTGGTAGCAGCGGATCCCCCAAAAGCTACAGGCGAGAACTCGGGACATTGATGCATCCCTCGAACTGAAAAAAAGCTGTTGGAGTCTGCTTTGATGTTTCGGACCCGAAAACACGAAAACACAAAAAACATGAAATTTTGAAAAATCAAAATCTCAAAAAACCAAAGATACCCTTTTGAAGATTACCCTCAGATCTACCAATGGCGAAAATTTGACTGTTTCGAAAGCGATTTAAGCCCTTGAAAAATGATTTCGGAGTTCAGCCTGGAAGAAGCAAAAGATCCAAAATTTTAAAACTGCAATTTCTTGAGCCAAAATTCACGAAAACTCCTTCAAATTTTGTTGAATGACCTCTTGGTCCCATCCAACATGCCAAAACTGTTGGTGTCGAAATGCAGCACCCACAGGACTCTACAACACGATGGGTTGAGAATCTCGGTGCGATTGCACAACATGGAGCTTTTCCCAAGTGTTGGACCTTGTAAAATCGGAAAAGCTCTCCGGATGAAGGCCGGCTCCTATTCCTCTATTCAGATGCATGAATAAATGCAGATGATTTACCCAATAACCTAATCTAACTTGCTTGCGAGAGGAGACAAGATAGAGAATGCATAAAAAAATAAAACCTAAACTACGGAGGTGATGCAGGAATGTTGGACACCCGTTTTGCAAAATTAAACACAGACCACATAAATGCAATACAACACCATGCACAGGTGAGATAGCCAAACTGCAATAAGAGATCAAAAATGAAAGCAATGAATACATGAAAGGGTTTAGAATCAATCACAGACATATATATATTGCTCAAGGGTCGATACAGTACATTGCAGTGGCCAAGAGGCAAAAAACGACATTACAATCCATATGGGAGGCTTGAAAACTCCACAAATTCTCTTGCGAGCAGGAGAGAAGGGAGGTGCAAAGCAGAAATGCCCCATCCTTTTTAGAGCCTCTCCCGACCATTTATACGAGGAAAATGAGGGAGAAGAGAAGAATTCGGAGTTTTTCCCAACCACTTCCAAAACCGCACTTAACTTCAACAACCATGGTAGTAGGTAAAAATCAACAACCTCGAAAAATGGCAATCTGTGACATTCCGCGCCGGGATTTTTTCACCTATCGGGTTCGGAATTCTCTTGTGCATTTGCATCGGTCTTGGAGGATGGCTTGACATGCTTTGCTTGATGTTTTGTTCTCCTGAAACCCGCTTTGTCATGATTTCCGAGCTTTCCTTTGTGTCGGGGTGGAAGATGAACTCGCATGCGCATCGGGTTCGGAGGGGTGCTCGACATGCTTCTTTTTCATGTTTTCCCGACTTGCTTCCCCAACGCTGAGACCCAATTTCTTTGATGTCGGGTTTTGGAGACCCCAACATGTTCCTGCGCCACCAAAACCGATTTGTTTCTCGACGCCGAGACCCGATTTCTTTGATGTCAGGTTTTGGAGACCCCCCGACATGTTCCTTTGATGTCGGGTTTTGGAGACCCCCGACATGTTCCTGCGCCACCGAAACCTGATTTGTTTCTCCGACGCCGAGACCCGATTTCTTTGATGTCGGGTTTTGGAGACCCCCCGACATGTTCCTTTTTGCGTTGATCGCGCCTTGATGGGTGCGGACACGTGGTGATTTCTCATTGGCTGCGGGCCATGCGGGCCAAACTTTCCATTTTGACTTTTTGACCAAAACTTGGCCAAAAATCCAACTTCTCCCCGACGCCCGCCATCTCCCCTAGGACATGTGGCAGCGCCTATGTCTTTGCGGGCCAAATTTCAAAATTCTCCCATGCACCAAACACTTAGCGAATTTTTACCCCTCTTCCCCCTCTGACACGTGGCACATTCCGACTCGCCGGTGGGCCCGCGGGCTAAAATTTTTCCTTTTGCAAATTTGCCCAAAACTTGAAAATTTTCCAAGTTCTCCTCCGAACTCTGCTACTTCACGGGACATGTGGCAGCTTCTTTATTGTTTGTGGGCCTCTTAGGGGGGAAAATTTCCCACAAAAACTCCTTGACCATAACTTAAAAATATGAGGAGTTAGGAGGAAAATTTTACCTTTACGGAAAGGCGATAACAAGCTCTATCAATGGTGCTATTTCTAGTAACTTTTGAGTTCTGTTAATTGAAAAAAAAGGCGAGGCACAAGAGAAGGGGAACAAAGGAGTTAGCCATAAAAATGAGCGGGGAGCACATTTTGGATAACGGGAGTAGATAAGCTGAAGTGGTAGAACAAAAAAGTGAATAAGATTCTTGAGATCCTTATAGACCGGGAATTAGAGTGGAGCGTAGACATAGTCTTAAAGGAAGGGAGGGAAGAGAGTGATGAAAAGGGACATGATAGCTAGGAGGCCCCACTGACGGCAGTTAGCTTCCCCCAAAGGCACACACTCGGTTAGAAGACCTCTGGATGTAAAAAAGAGGTAGATAATGAGCTATGTGGATGACTTAAGGAAGGTTCTCGCACATGATTCAGAGCACAAGTACCCTTTGAAAGACTTATAGCCATGGGATCTTTCAAGAAGGACGGTGCGTACCCCAGACCAAGAATATGCTTTCTTGGGCATTTAAATCCCACATCGATGAGCCGGACTTTGAATTCTACTAAAAGATGATTATCACACTACCGAGTCTAAGGAGACAACCCCTTAGTAAATTCCTAGGATCTCACCCGAGCAAGTATGTAATGCTCTAAACAAGGTCACGGTGGAAATGGAGGCAAGATTGTTCGCGTGGAATGAAAACATAAGGGCTTTAGATGGAAAGTTGGCAAAGAAGGAGGAAGAGTTTTCTAAGGTGGCAAGAAGCTTGAAATAGGAGGAATTAATTAGCACATAGCTAAGGTGAAAACTCAAGGAGGAAAAGGCAAAGGTGCAGGAGGTCTACAAGAAAGTAGACTCGATAAAAAGAGCCATCATCTTGAAACAACCAGATCTAACATCTATCCACTAGAAGTATGCATCGATGTTGGAGTGCCTAGAAGACTTAACATGCATCCTCACCATAGAGAGGAAACCCTTGGCATTGGATTCTATAGAGGAATTATTCACGCGCTGAAGGAGGAGGACCGGTTAAAAGTGATAGCACTAGTTTACGAGTATAGTAAGGTGCTCTGATTTAAAATTTTCTTCCTAATCTCTGTGAGGCCGTATATGACACATGTGTGGATTGATATAAGGTGGCAAGATTCTTGGTCACCAAACTTGAAGCGAGCTAAAAGAGTTCTAGGAGAAGAATAAGGAAACAGGGTGGAGCGGGATAGAGTTACGCGAAGTATAAAAAGATTCGAGGAGATTGAGGCACTAAAGGGCTCAACCAAGACATGACTGAAGGAACTATATCCTTAAATTACCAGGAGAGTGGACAAGCTCATAGACCTAGGTAAAGATATGGAACAAATTGTGGACACTTTGGGCACCCAGGGAGCTGGCCTAAGTTTTGATGAGGTAAACCTCCTGGTTGGCAACCTCTGTCAGAAGGCACAGAATGAGGTCGATACATGGAATAAGTTAGAGGTATTTTTGTGGAAGGACTTCCCCAGCCTTTTGGTTTATTTTCCCCACCATTCTTCATTCTTTCCCTTATTCTTTCATTCCTTATTCATCCCTGTAATATTTATCTACATCTTGGTTCCATTGAACCAACTTGCACCTCGATCAAGTAGAATGTTTCCAAGGGTAGAGAAACGAGGCATAGTGTGGGGTGATTTTGGGCCCATGAAAAATTCACCAAGTATGAAGGCATGTGGGTGTTCGAGACCCCAAGTATAGGATGGCATGCAATGAAAAAGCGCATAAAAGAAAAGGCTCAAGGAAGCATATAGCACACGCGGCACGTGAAAGGAGATTCGAGGACTTAGCCGATTCAAGAAACAAAGGAAAAACACATGAAAAGTGTGATCGGTTGCACTTGGATAATGTGCTAGCTTAGCAACAAGTGGCCCCGGGAAAGATCATGGTGGTAAAGGAATCTTCTAGAAGACCATCATGAGATGGAGTGGAGAGCTTAGGCACTGAGGAAACATTTTCACCTTTGAAGGACCACATTCAACACTTGGCAGCGGATTTGAGGTTGTGGCAAGGAAAGTTGGCAGCGGGAAGGTGATAAATACAAGTTCCTGCGGACCAAGAAAAGGATATATAGACATAAGAGGAGAAGATAGGGGAGATACACATAGAGAGAGATAACATGGGTAAATCTCTTGAGATTACTTGTGAGAAGGGCTTTAATGTCTTGAGCTCAACATTGTAATTTCTTTTTGTTTTTGCATAGTTATACAAGCCTAGTGATGTGCATGACTAAATTCTACCATCTATGGCTCTTTGCAATGAAATGATGAATACAATGAAATTACCAATTGTAATTAGATATGAATATCAGTGGGTTTCATGTATATTTTGTTCATGGAAATTCTATTTCCTTTCGTGTTATGAATGAGTGGTTGTAGCTTTCTTTCTGTTATATTATATGTTATGGAGTCTTTTAAAACACACATCCTAAAGAAACTACAAGGATTTGGAGGTTTTCTTGAGCCCTATGATCCTTGTATGTATAAACTTCTTTCCTAAATACTCCTATAATAATCATTGATGAATGCTTCCCACTAAAAACTCACATAAAAGAGAGACTCGGCACCCGCGCATGCCTCGGGTGAGCGATCACTCTGCTAGGTGATAGGCCAACACGCATGGGGTTTCTTCCTCTTATAATGGGATTAAAATTGACTACATTTTAGTACAAAACATATTATGGTATCTTACTCCTAGATTTTATTCCAAATTATCTACTATTGAAGAAGCTAAGGATTTGACTCTCTTGACAATCGACAATTTGCATTGAACTTTGAATGCCTATGAAATGATATTTTTGATTCAAAACCAACTAACAAAAATATTTATTTAAAATATGAGTTGAAGACCAAGGGAAATAAAGTTAATGATGATGGTAAGTCTCTTGAAATTGATCATGAAGAACTCTTTGTAATGGTTACTAGGAGAATGAATGTTGGCTCGATAATTACAAAGGTAAAATTCCCTTTAAATGTTTCAAATATTGTAAAGTAGGTCATTTTATTGCTAAGTTCCCTCATAGGCATGAGAAAAAGGTGATGAATATCATGAGGATGATCATGACAAGAAGAATCACAAGTATAGTAGAGGTAAGAAGGGTTTTCAAGAAGTTTGATTACAAAAAAAGAGCAAAAAGAGTTTTTACACAAAGAAAGAGGCTCATTCTTCTACAGAAAATAGTTAGAGTGATGTTTCAGATTCTAAATCTGAATATGAACATGAATATGTTGGAGATGAATCCTTTTTCATGACCAAGGAGGATACGTTTTTCTACAAGTGGGAAATCTACATTATTAGATGACATCATATCAAATTCTTGTAGGAACTTTGAAGAATAAGAAGAGGAAGAAGATGTCTATAAGATTGAATTGGTGTGTGTTTAATATGAATTGAATCATGCTGAGAAAAATAATAAGAAAATTATATCTCAAGTCAAGAATATGAGGTAAAGATTTATGGCCTAGAGGAGAAACATTTGGTTGTTACAAAAAAGCTTGATGAGAAAGTAAGAAGGCTAGAGATGTAGATGAGTTCCATGAATCTAAATTTGTAGTCAAGGAAGAAGAATTTATCCTTATTAAGAAATATTTATCTCGATACATTCAAGTAAGGAAAAATCATTCCAGAAGTTTGAGAAAAATTTAAGACTCTTGATGACATTTTGAGCAATCAGAAATCTGCAAGTGACAAGATAGGTTTGGGGTTTAATGATGACTATAAAGTTAAATAAACAAGGAAGGAATAAAGTGTTCCAACAAAGTATGATGAAGGACCAAACAACAAGGAATGAAAGAAAGAAAAATCCACCAAATACAATGTGAAGATAAATTCCCTTAGATAGCCAAATGCTTCAAGGTATGAAAGATAATTTAATGGTTATTGTTTCAAATGTAATGCATTTGGGAAAATAACTAAGGAATGTAGGAGGTTTTTCAAGGATGATCACCCTTGGAGGGATAACATAAATGAGAAAAACAATGGTGTGCTAGAGTTTCCATGAGAAAGGCCATACTGCTATATATTGTTTATATGAACCTTCAAGTCAAAATTGGGGTAATGAAGGTTATAGGGGCATAAGTGAAGTTGTGTGTTTTAGTTGTAATAAATTTGGTCATGTTGCTAGAGAATTTAACTATGTTTACTAAAGTAAAATCAATAGATTTCAAGGCCCTATAATGCAAGAAAGGAGTCAAATATAGTTTTAGGAGACATGAGTGAACAATAATGTACCACCAAGGGCTAGTGTGAATATAAATCAAAGAAATTATTAGGGTACAAATAAGAAGAAAGAATAAAGAGGTGAATTTCAAGTGTCTAGGAGGTCTTGGGACCTCTTTAAATAATTATTCTATATTAATCTTGAATATTGATTTCTCTAATAGGATTTTGAGAGGAATTATCATCCAATTGAAGCTTGGATTGAAGGAGGAGCATGAAGGGTTTCTAGTATGATGTTGTAAGTGTGTTTTCAAGGTGTCAAGGTATGTTTCTATGCTCTTTAAGATATCCAGTATGTTTTGAACTTGTTCTAAGAATTGTTTAGTGGAAAGAATGATGGACTCATAAAGGAAGATAATCTTTCATGGTTTGAGCTGGTATAAGGATTATTTTATTATATGTGATGAATATCATTTTAAAGAAAGGTAATGTATTTTTGTATGCATGTGATAAAAATTTATTATTTTTCTCTTAAAGGTATTCAAAATGTTTTTAAGAGTTTAGTGTTCTACCATAGTGGAAAAGATGATTATTATGGTCTTGAAGAAGTTCATTTAGGTGATGTTGCTTGATGTAAGTCAATAATTTACATGGTGACCTAATCGGACCATCAAAGGAAAGGTGGATTGATGTCTTCCAAGTATGTAAGTTTTCGACATGGTCCATACTAAGTTATGTATCCATGAAACATGCTTGAGATGTCTCTAAGTGTGTTTATGCATCATAGAAGTTGTATTAAGAAGGTCGGGATACTTCCAATAATATAAATTACAAAAGTGAGTTTCTCGGTTAACTTTGAATGTGTAATAAGCCCGATAATGGGTACTTGCGATCGGAGGGTGAACCCTACCCAATATTATAAAGAATTAATGAAGTTTTATAGGCTTCTTAGAGATAAAATGGAAAGCTTGTAGGTATGATCTCTTGCATCATCTCAAGATAGTAAATTCTTGTGAAATGGTGAAAATTGATGAGTTATAATTCGAGTGTGGTCATTAACAAATAAAATGGTGTATTTTAGGTGGTGGAGACCGTAACATGGTCTTAAGAAAGTGTGTAAGTGATCAATATGGTCTGTAGAGTTATAAAAATCCAAGAATTAAGGATCAAACTTATTTAAGGATTGGTGAAATGATAGAAGTGCATCATGAGTTACGGTATGGATGTTTGAGTTAATAATTGTGTTGCATGACTATAAGTGTGCTATATAGGTCAAATTGTTAGGTTATCATTTCATGAGTCATGAATGAGGTTTCTTATAGTATTTTTGCATCTTTAAATAATTATGAAGGATCAAAAGCATGAATAGGTCTATAAAATTGGAAGGGTGAGTTATTCATGATTGAGAAATAGGGTTACAAACATGTTTATGGTTCCTTTAATTATACAAGTGTGTCTCGGGAAATCTTATAGTGCATAAAAAAGGTGTGTAAGGTTCTATTGTCTAAAATGAAGCATTGTATTTTGATGAAGAATCACATTGTTAGTATAGAGTTATCCAAGCCTAAGGAATACATTTTGATCTCATTCTTTGAAGTGGTAGATTGTTAAGGTGAAAATGTCTAGTTACTAAATAGGCATAATGTTCATAATGATCATGTGCAAGTATACATAATGTGAGGAGGTGATTGAAGGCTCATCCTTCTCGAAATGTGAAGAGAGGCTTATTACAAGATATATAAGGTTAAGTATCATGTTTGAGTGAGTATTACACCTTATAAAGGAATCGAAGGTTGTCTTGTACCACAATGAAAATGTACAGACTTATGAAGACCTATTGAGGTAGGGGAGTTGTCTATGAACTAAAAATAGTGTCCTAGATAACTTGAATACTTCTAAGACAAGTGATATTGGAATGAGTAAGTATAAGTGACAAGGCATGTTCAAAGGTAAGGTATGACCATTCAAAGAGTTGCTATATTTTTTTATGGTCAATAATATGACTGCATGAAGGTTTAATGATGCTTCACCTTGTAATTTGATGTTGAGAAGGATCTTGTGAGCTCAAAAATACCAATAAGAAGAAATTAATAATGTTACAGGGATAATTAGTTGATTATCTTACATCTTCTAGTATTTCATTGTGTCATGAAAAATTACTTAGGTCTGTGAAGAGAGAAAAACAAAGAGCTATAGGTAGATAATAAAATCACATGGTTTTATAGATATCTTTGTCCTAATATAAAAAGGTAGGTCTTGAGAAGGTATGGTGAACTTATACAAGATCATCGTGAGCCAATTTTTAACTTTTTTACTTAATCATGAAGCTACTACGGTGTTTTATATGTACAAGAATGGTGTAGAAGTATGTGATGGCATATTAAGGTAGGGGAATCCTTTTTCGATCTTGATTAAGTATGCAAGATGTCAAGAAGGTGAGAAAGGAAAAATAAATGATTGTTTGTAGGTATGCTTCAAAGGTAAGAAATTTTTGAGTCAAGAAACTATAATATAGTGTAAATAAGGTTAAGATCACCGAGCAAGTTTTCTAGGATATGGGTGTATATGAAAATTATTATCCAAGGTAGACATATAATGTAAGAGCTAAAATATCTGTGTTTTATAGTTATAAATGGATGGAATAAACCTAGGGGAGAACTATAAGGAGTGGATTCATGTTTTGTATGGGATTTTATTGTTAGTAGAAATTGGCCTAAAATGTCTTTGAAAGGCGAAGCTTTAGGGATTTTAGTCCTAAAGAGATGTGTGATGTCAAGATATAGAAGATTCAATCCAATTTTTACCTTTATCAGTAGAAAAAATAAATAAATTGGTATGTATGATTCTATAACCTCATAATCATGATTATTAGAATGTATGACTTCTTTTCACATCCCTAACTAGGTATTCTACAATGCCCCCATTGTGAGAAAGAAGGAAAAACGTAGTATAAGGAGGAAATGACATGTTTGTGTGCTTAATTGATGACTCTTGTTGATGTTTCCAACCAATAGGTTATCTTAATAAGATGAAAAATATGAATAAAATGAGCTACATGTATGTTTTGTCATTAATGTAAAAAGGGGGAGAAGATCTAGGTAGTTTCCCATTAATGACAAAGGGGGATTATTGGCATGTGTGATTTTTTGAGTTATCATTGATGTAAAATCCCATTAATTAAAAATAGGATGATGGAGTGATATAATATTCCTAGCATGATGTTTACATGGTCACTCGGTGATGACATGATTGCATGAGTGGACAAGCTAAGAATGGCTTGCTCTAGCAAGCCTAATCAAGTGACATATCTATCCTGGTAATGGATATTGGTTAGTAGAGTTGCATGATAACTTGATTATAATTTTAGAAGCATGGTGACCATGATAAGAATGTGTTGAGGAACTCATATGAGTTTTGTAGTTTAGGTACAGGTGGAAGACCTAGTTAAAAGTGCTCATCTAGACCTAGTTTAGGTGTTTGGAGGCCTAATGAAGCCTGAGGATGATTTATAGATCCATGTGATCTCATGAAGGAATTTAGGTGAGTGATACATGATTTATCAAGGTTTTCATGGCATTTTTGAAAGGTTTCATGCTTATTTGCAGTGTAAGTTCAATTGGTTTTGACTTAGACCATGTAAAACCCTAATGCCTAGTCATGCCAATGAGATGGGACTTGAAGATGAAGAGATATTTGAGATAACATAATCATTGGAGATGATGAACATGGGTTTCATAGAGGTGTGAGAAAATTTTCAAGTAATTATGAAGATAAATTTTCAATTTATGAAGTTTTAGGAAAAATAGGGTCAAGAAAGTGTGTTTTTTCAGCTCAATAGGTAATTTTGGATGCTCATTGTGAATTTTTTGCTTTGTATGGGAACCATAAGTTTTGGCATATGTTTTTACATTGAGATAATATTTTTTTTAAAAAATAATGAGGTCATTTGATCTTCTGGTTTTTATGAACAATCATTGAGAAGGTAAAGTTGTTTAAAACCCTAGTTAAACCCTATCTCAAATGTGATGGAGAATATATTCTTGTTAATTTCCCAAAATGGATTAATTTTTCTAGTATTATTATTTGAGTTTGTAGAGGACTCCTCTATATTTATATAAAGGTATCATATAGCTTGTGATAGTATGTGGACCCAGTTAAATAGGAAAGTTTTTGAAGATCTTAATTTTGTGGTAATACTTCCCATTGAAGGTATTAATTAAATCAAAATTTATTGAATATTTTGATTTTACTACATTTCCATGATATTTTAAGATCATTTTGAGTTCCTATATCGATAAGTGTGCCCTATCTTTGAATAATGGTCTTTGGGGTTGAAAAGGTAGTTTTAAGAAGTTGTCGAGATTGACATGGTTGAAGGCCTTAAGCTTGGACTTGGAATGAAATGTAATATTTTTTGGAAATAATATTCAGATAATTTTCCAATGATGTATTATTTTTCTATTGATGAGGTTTTTGATAGAAGTACCATCTTATTTTGTGAAGACAAAGTTTGTGAGTTTTAGGACAAGATTTCTTTAACTAGAAGATTCATGTAGAAGTCTCATGTTTTTAATTATTTGATGATTTATATCTATTTTAGAGTAAAGGGGATTAATTATTTTTCTATTGAAGGAATTTTGAGTTCTGAAAGTAACAGGAAAGGTGCAAAATAGTTGAGGTTCCAAAACTATTTTCTAGGCAATTTAGTTTGGTAATGAGGTGTGGTTTTATTTGTTGGATGTTTCATGAGGTATAACAAGCATGGATGTGTTATAAAAGTTATTTTATTTCCAATGAGTGGTTACATGGCATATTTCATATGTTTTTTTATCTTGAGCATGTTAGGTGAAGACTAGTTCCTGGAAGCAATTGTTTTGAGTAGGAAATGAGCCTACTTGATAGAGTTATGAATAAAATGATTAGTGAAAGGTAATGTGTGAGCATGGATGATTTTTTTATGATATATTTGACATTTTTATACCTTTATATGATTTAATAATCATGGTGATGAGTTTATAGGTCTTTGATGTGCTTGGTGATGGGGTTTTGAGCCTATTTTGGCTTATTTAGTTGTCTTGGTGCATGGCCAACCTACATGGGTCTATTTTATGAATTTTTATGATGTAATTTTATATTTTAAAGTTTTATTGGTCGATATATTTGGTATATAATTACCTATGTTATAAATTTTAGTTGATAAGAATATAAAGTTCTTATTTTGGTTCATTTTTAACTAGTTGTGCATGGAGGGAAAATACGAGCTGGTTGAGAGAGTGAAAGAGGTTCAAAGGAATAACATAAAATATGAGAGTGTGTGAATTTTTTTAGTATTGTTATATATTTTTGTGAAATGGTTTTCATTCAAATAATTTCATGAAAACATAATTTTGAGAGATCTAGGAAAAAGAGGTTTTGAAGGTGTGTGAGCTGAAATTGCAATCTCCATCAGTTGTGGAAGAAACATTACTTTAGATATCTTCATAAAAAAAAAAATTAGTTAGTTTTTTTATCATATTCCTTTTGGATTTTGTTCTTAACTAAACTATGGGTTGATGGTCATTGTAGGTTTGGTGCTCTTCTAAACTAGTGGTTGGTACTCCTTATGAAGTTGGTGCTTCACTAAACACTATTGATTTGATTAATATACTCAAAAGTTTAGTGGGTTTTCTTACCCTTTATTTTTTCCCTCTTATATCTTTTATACTTGTGAAATTTCTCTTTATCATGTTTATTTGAGTGAATCTTAACTACACATTAATGAATAGTTGAATGGTTAATGGTTTAAGCAAGTTCTTTTGGATTTGTTAAAAATTTTAATGACTGATTCAACCTCCTCTTTTTTCATTGTTATTCCAACATTTAAAGATCTCTAAATGTATTAAATAATAAAAAAATTCATCCCTCTTCACTCTCAATGGATATCCATCATAAACTAAGACAATATATTGGTCTTTCAAACCAATGTTCAAACAAAATCCCTATTATCCTTAACCAATCAAATTAGGTCAACTTGTGACCTTCTTCATGCCACCTTATCAGAATTCCAGAGATCAATCAATTTATCAAATTATTCACATGATATGTTTACATTATCTTCAAACCCAACAAACTTCATCACCATACCCACAAGTTCTCAAGCAATTTCATTCACTGTGACTGCAAAACTACCATTTTAGGCCCAAAACTAGTCAACCTATTTTGACTATATGCAAGTCATCAAATGGCCTTACCAAGAAATGAAATCACTCGAAAATGTAGCATGTATCTCATAAATCTGATAACCCTGATTTAGTCATAGGGTCTAATGGAAAACCTGAGAGTAAAACCTTCTTTCTGAAAAATAAGGATTTTTGTGTGGGCTCCACTAAGTGTCATGACCTAAAACCACCACCATATGAAATATGGGAGAGTAATCTCCATCATCCAATTATCACATTTGATGATCCAATCCATTATGGGCTCAAACAAGAAATATTTCCTCCATCACTATCAAACTAGGGTTTAAGAAGGGTTTTGACCTTCTTACCTTCTTAACATTCATTCATAAAAGATAAAGCCTCATTTGATCTCAGAGATGGAATGAGATATTTTTAGATTCATGATTCAACATCCTTGAAAGGCTCAAGTTCCCATTCATACTTTACACATGTAATCCAAGTTTATTTCTCTCAATTTGAGATGGAAAACATGCTTTTTAGAACTTTATAAGACTCAAAACCTCATATATTGTAATATATTCATCATAGGAATCTAAAAAATTTCCCACATCACCATGACACCCTCTGCTAACATATTCAATGCTCACCTTCTCATAAATAGTTTTGAATATTTACAACCACTAGGACTTACATGACTAGGCCTTGGGGTTTCACCTTCATGGGTGTCTCCAAGGTCTCACACACATATGCAAGTGACTATCATGCACTAATAGGCCACAAATCACTAAGATTATGTTTATTTTAGACCTAAAACAAGTAGATAAACAACATACCTCTACTTACAAGTTATCCAAAATTACCTAACACACTTGATATAACATGTCTCATACCTCTACATGCTTTCATTAGCTCACATAGCCCAACAACTCACTCTCATTCTCTATTTGGCCTTCAAGTACCCAAAATAGGTACAAATGGTCACCTAAAAACCATGTTAAAAATTTTACCTGCACTCTAAAATTCACATAATTTTCTCAAAACACTCCAATCATGCTATTCATACCTCTATTATGTTCCTCAAGCCACCATGCAACTCAAAATATCATGCTCTATCACCTATGCTAACTAGGTCTCCTTATTAGGCATACTAGGCCAAGTCATTCTCATTGTCTTCATTCTTTTCATAATTCTACAACTTGATTGACCATTTAATCATCATGAAAAAAATATACTAGCACTCCTATACCTCATACACATGTTTCATTAATGTGCATACATATTTTACATCAATGACAACATTAACTCACACATGCCAACAATCTCCCCCTTTTTCATTGATGGAAAATAACCTAGTTCTTCTTCCCTTTTTACATTAATGAAAAAATACTTACCTGGGAATACATTCTTCATCTTCATCAACTTATTTTTAGTACCTCTTGGTAGAAAACATCAATCAAACTCATCATTTGAGAAAGCAGACTTTTTACTCCTTCCTTAACTCTATTTTTGACCGCTTTCTCATCATTAGAATATTGTAGCTCCTCCCGGGTAGAGGCACACACTCATGTCAACAATCATTATTATCATGAATCATCATTTTTACCTTTTTCTTGGACCTATCTCAGCTAAATACACGATCAAAAGCCTCATTTATACACACACTAGTTTCTCACAACTTTTAGGGTTGAAATCACTAAAAACTTCTTTACAAAAAATTAACTCAACTTCAAATTCTTCTAGAAGCACAAATAAAACGTAAAAATATTCCTTATGACTTCCTTTGGAGCATACCACCCTCTTATAATTTTTAGGCAAAAATAAGCTATTACCTTGATCACGTGTCATATAAATGAATCAACAATAACACATATGTCTGAGTTACCTTTTCAATGTTCATAGCCTCCTTTGCATGATATTATGACTTCCTTGGTAATTAAACTTTCTCCCTCACTTAATTTCTTTGAAAAAAACCAATACTTTTCTATACTAGTCCTTATTTTCACCTTGTGCACTTAATTAAGAATCAATAATAGTGCCCCTTGCTTCATGAATTATTCACGGACCTATAGCCCATTGTTATAGTGCTCAATAGTCATTATACCATACATTAACATATAAATAAAACAACTATGCAAGACCTAATAATATTCCTAGCTTCACCTTATTAGGATAATGAGCATTCAAGCTCCCCTTACCTTGTGTAATCATACAAAAAGCTCCATGGTCCTTCATGTATAGAACGTGATAGTACATTTTAGCATTTAATCACTGTAGCAACTTCAAGGATTAAACATATGAACATATGTTGTCTATGCACAATATTTTTCAATGTACTTACACACACTAATAAATCTTCCTAACCAATCTTCTTATCATCTTATTCATTTGATAAGAAACACATACCATCTCTCCTTAATTAAATAGG
Source organism: Taxus wallichiana var. yunnanensis (assembly GCA_018340775.1). Classification (NCBI taxonomy): domain Eukaryota; kingdom Viridiplantae; phylum Streptophyta; class Pinopsida; order Cupressales; family Taxaceae; genus Taxus; species Taxus wallichiana. The sequence goes on along the minus strand of CM031237.1, from coordinate 555,484,401 downwards.
ACTTCACATACCTGTAGCTCATCATTATGGTTTAAAATCATACATAAGTACTCATACATAGTGTAATACCCACTTATAATGCAAGAGATTAATCATACAAGCCCTATAACACTCATATCTTTAGTTATTAGGGGTATAGATTATATTATCTCCACTTATACATATTCACTCATATAAGAACACCATGAATATCATGATCAGATTGTGACAATATGATGAAGTTATTACAACATTGTATCAACTTAATGAACATTCTTTAAAAATATATCTCAAATTTGAAACACTTGTAAAATTTCCACATACCTTCTTTCCTACTTCTACACTTCTTCATAGTTTCTTAGAGCTGAAGATTCAATTATATTTATCCCTCTCATAGTATTTATCCTCTTAATGACTTTTAGGGGAAGGAATCACTCCCAAATTTATCCTTAGGAGTTCAAATGTTGGTTTTGGAAGTGGCTTTGTCAGAATGTCATCTATCTCCTCCTTGGTGGATACATATTCCTTTGTTATCCTTTTCTCACTCACCGATCTCTCAAGAAATGATATTTTATTGGAATTTTCTTAGTTTTGAATGTAAAATAGGGTTTTTAGAAACACTAATAACACTTTTACTATCACATTAGATAGGGTAGGCCCATCACACTCCACCTTATAGTCTTCTAGATTTTGTCTCATCCACAAGACTTGTGCACATCAAGTGCTACTACATTGTATTTAGCTTCACATGTGGAGAGAGCTACTAAATATTTTTTTACTTATACCAAAAATAAGAAACTAACAAATAGGAAATTATGATCTCTACTAGTACTTTTTCTATCATCTAGGTTGCCTTCCCAACCAACATCAGTAAAATCATTCAACTCAAACATTTCATTATTTAGTTAACATAGCCCATAATCAATGGTTCCTTTAGGATATATGAATATTCTCTTCATTATTTGTAATTTCATCTTCTTTGGATCCTTCTAAAACCTTATAATAAGACCTATATCCTATAAGATGTCAAGTTTAGAGGTATTGGCATACAACATAATTCTAATCATGGATCTGTACTAAGTTTGGTTTACCTTATGTGAGTCATTATTATTTCTAAGCTTACATCCTATGACCATAGCAGTTATAACATGCTTACAATATTCCATTTATAACTTCTTTAACATCTCCTTTATGTATTTTTCTTGAGATATGAATATACCCTCTTTAGACTAATTGAATTGTAATCCTAGAAAGAAGGATAGTTCTCCAAGCATGGACATTTCAAACTCCCTTTTCATAGCATCTAAAAATTTATGAGTCATAAGTTCATTGTTTCCCCCAAATATGATATCATCCACATATAATACAACAATTAATAAATTTTATCCTTGAATTTTGATGTACAAGTTACTATCACAAACTCCTCTCTTGAAACCTTGTTCAATCAAGTACTTGTCAAGTCTTCCATACAAGGCCCTAGGGGATTGATTTAGTCGATAAAGTTCCTTTTTTAGTTTTCACACATAATCCTTTCATTTGTCAAAGAAAATACATCAAGCTAATAAATTTACACTTTTTCTTCTAGATTTCCATTCAAGAATATAAATTTTACATCCATTTGATACACCTTAAATCTTGTAAACCCTGCATATGCTAGAAAGAATGGAATGGTTTCCATTATAGCTCTTTGTAGCAATAGTTTCATTAAAATCAAAACCCTCAACTTTTGGATATCCCTTATAAACCAATCTAGCATTGTCTATTGTAGCTTCTCCATTCTCATTGAGTTTATTTCTATACACCCATTTAGTTCCGATTATCATTCATATCCTTAGGTATAGGCACCGATTCACAATTTCTATTTTTTTCAATCTAATCAAGTTCTTCATTCATGGACTTAACCCAACAAATGATCGTCCTTGTTTGCTTCTTTAACATTTTAGGCTCATATTTAGATATAAGTGTAGTATTTTCTTTGTTTTCAAGACAACAATATTCTTCTTGTGGTTATTCTAGCATCCTTCTTCCCAAGCATTTTATTTTTTAGATGGTCTCTTCTAATCTATCTTGATGGAGATTTGGTGTATTTTATTTCTTCTTCTTCTTATTCACCTATTTTCACAACTTGTTAGACCTTTTCAATTCCATATGTGTTGTCATTGATGTCAAGTTGTATTAATGGAACAAATGGCTAAGTGGTAAAGTGGTAAAGTGAGTAAATTGTAAAGATGAAGGTTGATTGGTAGTTTCATCTCAAAGAGACTTCGAGGATGGTCAAGGATAATTTCTAAGGGACTTAACTATATTTTTTGTTCTATGGACATAAGGAGATAACTGCCAAATTCTATAGAAAGATATGGAAATCTAGAAGAAGCTGCGTAAAATTAGTGAAGGTCATGTGTAAAGGAATGAAGCCAAAGAAAAAAAGAAGCCAAAGGATGAGCCCCATATGAGAAAGGTGAATCCTCATATGTGAAGGAAGAGTCACGCAAGAAAGCATTAACTAAAGGAAGATCTACATAATTAAGAATAGTATGAAGGAAAATCAATGGGAATAAGGAAGTCTCGGAGGAAGCACACCTAAAGTGACAAGCCACAAAGAACTATAAAGGATGCGAAGGAATAGAGATATCTATGAAAATGATAGAAGCCAAACAAAAAATGAAATAGCCACGAACATGGGATAAATCCGCATAAAGGCAATAGATAAGGAGGAAAGCTATGAAACATTGAAAGAGATGCAAATTAAAGAAAATATGTGGATAATTAAAAATATGCCAAGTAAGGATAAATTCTACATAACAATGATATTGACGCGATACAAAGAAGAAAGTCAGAAAAGCTAAGGAAATCCATAGATTGAATATATATAAACTAGACATGGCTTGAGGACAATAAAATTGATTTAAACATGGACAAGTGAGATTTTATTCTCCAAAATTAATGGTGATTCGATTTTCTGGTGATTGTGGTTGAGTATACAACTTGAGCTCCACAAAGAATGAATAAATCTACAATTCTATCTATCCACATTAAATGCTCATTGAATTTATGGAAATACAATTGTAGTTCTCTATGTCATTACTGATTTCAAGGAAAATTAAATATCAAAGAAGAAATCATCTCAGTCATCTTGATCACATTGAAATTTCTAAAAAGAATAGAATCTAGTTTTAGATATCGAATAATAAATATTTTCTTGTGAATGTATAAAAGGGTGAAATCAAGTAGAATATAGTAAGAAAAAGTTTGGAGTTAGTTGTATTCATTTAATGGACAAGATTTTAAGGTGACGGGGTAAGAATATTTCACAACACACCAAAGGAAGCGGGTATGAATGGGTTGATTAATAATATCAAGGAAATTTGATAACAATACAATGTTTTCTCAAGTAAGAATATGATGAATTCAAACAAAAGGAGATATAGAAAGAAATGAGAGAGAAAGGAGTAGAGAAGATAGATGAAGTAAAGAAGATATATCAGATGAGAAGAGCATTAGTGCGAGAAGATCGATTGAGTAAGATGGGTCAATTCAAATGAGAAGAAGAGATTAATAGAGAGAACATAGACAGATACAAAAGAGTGATCATAATCTATTGTGTAAGTATTTTTGTAACTAGATGATCAAAAATTATATGTAAAAAATAATAAGTATAAGTTGTAGCTTAGCATATTCAGGGGGTTGTAGCCTCCTTGTGGGTGGGTGCCTACAAAATATTAGTTGTAGTTGATTAAATTAGGGGTTGGTGCTCCTTGAAAGTTGGTGCTTGTTAAAATTCGCTAAGTGGGTGCTCATAATATCTTCGAGTGGGTGCTTGAAGTTGTGAAGTGGGTCCTTTACAGGTTGAGTGGGTGCTCAATTGAAACCATTACAAGATTTGGAATTATTGTTCCTAATAAAGACTTGGTTTTAAGTGGGTTTTTCTCCCGAAAGGTTTTCCCACTATAAATTCATTCTTCAACATTTTTTGTCTAATATATGTTTGAAAAAATGCACATGATATAGTAAATTCTCAAATTGAATTTTTTTGGATTAATTATAACTCTAGAAATTAATTTTAATCCACACTGATTCATCCCCCCTCCTAGTTCTTTTGATCTCTAATAATTGGTATTAAAATAGTTCCTTCTATCGAAGCATAAAACTTCAAGGCTATCCTCTTTTCACAAGAATGACAACAAATCAAGCTCAAGGTGGTTTATCACTATTAAGATCACCTATCTTCTTTGGAATAAACTATGCATTCGGAGAATAAGGATGAAAACATATCTAATGTCACTTGGTTTTAATATCTAGGTATGTTTTGATAAAGGATACAATCCTCGACCATGCCAATCACTTCTTAATGAAAATGCAAAATATGAATGTAACTCAAGATAAATGAAGAAGTGATCGGCATGCATTTGGAGGATTGTAAACTTCTTGAAAAAATGTAACAATGATTGTAAGTTCTTCATTTATCTTGAATGTAACTCAAGTTAGATTATGAAAATATTGAAGAAATGTTTGTAAGAACACTAAAAAAGGTTCAGAGTAAGTATAAAGGAAAAATCCCTTTCAAATGCTTTACATGTGGATAAGTAGGTAATTTATTGTTAAATGTCCAAAAAAATAAATAAGCCTAGTATGAACATGAAGAGGAAAATCATAAACATAACAAGAGAGAAACTGGATATAAAAATAAAAATAGCAAGAATTTCTTTAAGAACAAAAGGAACTTCTATTCAAAAGAAGAATCAAGTGAATTTGATTCAAACAACTCAAGTAACTCTGAAAATGAAAATGATGAAGATTATTCTAAATGTTTTTCATTTCCATGGATGCATTTGAATAATGTAGCTCCAAAGGAAATAATACAGTTGAATTTGAAGACTCGATGAAGAAGAAGCTGAAGTAAATCTTGAAGCTGAATTAGTATGTGCTCTTGAAGAATTAAAATTATGTAGAAGAAAGAATCAAAATATGAGATGCACATTAAAATATTATGAAGAACAAATCTACATCTTTGAGGAAATACAATCTCTAAAAGAATAAGAAGAGGATAATGAGCTCAAAGAGCTTGAAACTCAGCTGGAAAATATCTCAAACTCTTACAAATCAAAGGAGGATGAATGCACAAAACTGAACTCAGAACTAGAGTGACTAAAAATTGAGATGGAACAAATGAGAAGCAAGTTGATTGTGTATGAAAAGCTAGAGAAGAGTTCAAATGTTTTTCTTTGGTATACTAAGTGGCCAACGTAATATAAATGATAAGTCTGGGATTGGTTTTAAATAAGAAACTAAGGAAAATGATCCTTTAAAGAATGAAAGAAACAAGACTACATCAACTCCAAAAACATCTTTTGTTCTAAATAAAGTGTTCAAAAAATTTGCCAAGAGAAGGAATATTTCTCCCAGAATCACTTATGCTATGAGGTACACACATTCTTTCAATGGTTATTGTTATTCATGTAATCCGTTTGGACATAAGGTTCTAAGTGTATAAAATTATCTAAAGGATATAGAAGAAAATTTGACCCATCTTACATCAGACTGAACTATAATGATGTCCACTACAACTATTACAATAAAGTAAATGATGAATCAATAACTAAACAAAAACCTCCTAAATAGGAAAAATGGGTGTATGTTGTAAAGAAAGATGCAAACAAGAGGAAAGAGTCTTTCTCAGTAGTGCAAACCACATTCCATGTGAAAAATGAAGATAAAATATGGTATCTAGATAGTGGATTCTCTAGCCATATGACTGGTGACAAAAGAAAATTCATTTCACTATCAAATAATGCATCAGGTGTTGTGAGATTTGGTGATAACAATTCAACAAATATAGTTGGAAAAGGAACTCTGAGTCTAGATAATGGAAATACCATCACAAAAAATGTTCTATACGTTGAAGGCCTCAAGCACAATCTATTAAGTGTGAGTCAAATGTGCAAAAGGGGATACAATCTAATTTTCCATAACAAAGGTTGTGATATTATCAATGGAAAAATAGGAAAGAAAGTTGTAAAATCCAAAAGAACAAAGAACAACATGTATGTTCTAAATGAGATAAACAATGAAAAATGCTTCACAAGTAAGGTTGATTACAGTTGGTTGTGGCATAGAAGGTTGGGACATATGAGCTTTGAAAATATTGTGAAACTAAGCACTAAAGGATGTGTAAAACATATGCCAAAAATTGTAAAACTAGTAGATACTCTTTGCAAAGCATGCTTGCATGGTAAACAAATAAGAAGATAATTCAAGTCAAAAGAATACTCCACAACTAGACCTCTAGAGTTAATTCATACAGATCTTTACGGTCCTACCAAAACTAAAATTATACAAGGTGAGGTGTATTTCATGTTGTTGATAGATGATTACACTAGAATGACATGGGTAACATGTTTAAAGAAAAATTCAAAAGCTTTAGACATATTCAATAAATTCAAAGCACTAGTAGAGAATGAGAAAAACAAGAAGATTAAATGCTTAAGATCAGACAGAGGTGGAGAATTATGGTCAATGAATTTGATGAATTTTGTGAAGAACATGGAATCTAGAAGACAATTCTCATCTACTAGAACACCTCAGTAAAATGGAGTTTTTAAAGGAAGAAAAAGAATGTGAAATAAATGGCGAGAACAATGTTGAATGAATCCATATTAATAGACATCTATTGGATTGAATTAGTATACACCATAGTGTACATTTTGAATATATTTCAATTAAGAATGAATAGTGACAAGACACCTTAAAAGCTGTGGAAGAACAAACCTGCAAGAAGGAAACACATAAGAGTGTTTGGAAGTAAATGTTACATCAAAAGAGATGAAGAAAACTTGGGAAAAATTGATTCTAGATGTGATGAAATCATATTCCTTAGATACTTAGCAGTCAGTGTGGCATACATGTGCTCTGATAAAAGGTTTGAGAAGATTATTGAAAGCATAAACATAAAAGTAGATGAATCTCACAAATCTAGTACTCATTACAATAGTGGTCATGAAAAAAAAGAAGATGATGATGAAAAGGATAATCCACGTAAATAAGTATACGAAGAGGAAGAAAGGCCAAACTCAAGGAACCCTCAAGGAAATTCAAATGGGACCATCCAACAAATCAGATCATTGGAAACAAATAAGGTGGCATTATAACTAGAAGAAGGATAAGAGATCAGAAGAATCATAAAGATATAACACTCATATCCATGATACAACTCAAAGTGTTGCGGAATCAAGTAAGGATCAACATTGGGTAGATGCAATGAATGAAGAACTTGATTAGATTGAAAATAATGAAACATGGGAGCTTGTACCTAGACCGCAAGACAAGAATGTAATTGGAACAAAATGGGTATTTAGAAACAAGTTGAATGAAAAGGGAAAAGTAACAAGAAATAAGGCAAGAATTGTGTGTAAAGGATATGCGCAAATGGAAGGAATCAACTTTGATGAAACATTTTTTCCAATGAAAAGGATGGAAGTAATAAGATTTTTCTTAGCTTATGCAGCTTACAAGAATATCGAGTGCTCCATATGGATGTGAAATCAGCCTTCGTTAATGGTTTTTTGAATGAAGAGGTATACATCACACAACCTGATGTATTTTTAGTAAATGAAGATAAATATTATGTGTTCAGGTTGAAAAAGGATTTGTATGAACTAAAACAAGCCCCTAGAGCTTGGTATAGTAGATTGGATTCATACCTCATTAATCAAGGTTTTAGAAAAGGTGTAGCTAAGCTGCAATATCTATTTCAAAGAAGAAGAAGATCATCTGCTCATTTTTATTGTATATGTGGATGATATAATTTTTAGAGGAGATCATGACAAGATGGCATATAAATTTTCTAATGTGATGAAAGAGTAATTTTAAATGTCTATGTTTGGGGACATCTAATTATTTCTAGGCTTACAAATCGAGTTAATCATCTCAAGTTATCTTCATTTCCCAAACAAAGTGTATTAAAGAAATTATAAAAATGTTTACAATGGAATATTTCAAACCTATAGGAACACCAATGGAAGTAGGATGCAAGATGAGTAGAGAGGATAGCTCACCAAAAGTAGAAAAAACATTATACAAATCCATAATTGGCAGTCTACTTTATTCCACTGCATCAAGACCATATATCATGTAGGCGGTAGGTCTTGTTGGAATATTCCAAGAGGATATAAGGGAAAAACACTTCAAAGCGGTCAAATGAATTTTGAGATACCTCATGGGAACAATTGAATATGGACTCTAGTACCCCAAAAGCAATGATTTCAACATAAGAGCTTATACAGATGTTGATTGTGAAGGAATTTTTGATGACAAGAATAGTACCATGCAAATCATTCTTTTTGGAAATTGTTTAGTCTCTAGCTGAGAAATAATCAATCATAAGTGGCACTCTTTCCATGTGAAGTATAATATATAGCTTTCACAATGTGTTGCACTCAGTTTTATGGATGAAGTAGACATTAGAAGATTACAAGGTAAAATATGATAGTCCAATTCCCTTGTTTTGTGATAGCACAAGTGCAATAAGTGTCTCTAAGAACCCTGTGTTCCACTCAAAGACCAAAAAAATTCCAATTAGATATCATTTATTGAGGGAACAAGTAAATGACAAGAAAATTAGTCTAGAATATGTGAGCATAAAAGAATAAATTGTAGACATTATGACCAAGCCACTACCAAAATCTACTTTTGAGAACTTAAGGAATGAATTGGGGGTCATTCCTGATCCCACCAAAAACTAGAAGGTGTGACAATAAATTGAGAGATAATTCTCAGGTAATATCATCTCCTAATCAGTGCTAAACATTATTTGTGATAGGTGGAGATAGTTTGTTAGCTCAAGGTTATCAAATTATGCATAAACTTAGGGGAACATTGTTGTTGAACATATAAGGAATTATAGATCAGAATCATGTGCCAAGGGGAGATTATTGAGGTAGGAACATACTATATTCATCTTACCAGCATTTTTAACTTAATGCAGCATATATGACCCTTTTTCATTATTTTCAACGGGGAGAAAAGCTCAAGTCGAAACCAACCAGTCATATCGAAAGAGGGAGAGATGTTGAATCCATCCAAAGTAATATCAAAAGGGAAAGAAGCCACAAAGAGATATAGAATGTTTTCAAACACTAGGTATGCAATTATTATTTTTCCATCAAAAGGGTATAGGTTTTGCGATATTGAAGTATTGAGGTGTTTCCATCAATGACAAAGGGAGGATTGTTAAACCTTTTTCATTGACATATGTGTCATCATTGATGTTGAGTTGCATTGATGGAAAAATGGGATAATTGGTAAAGTGGTGAAGTGAGAAAATGAGAAGATGAAGGTTGATTGGTAGTGTCAGGTCATAGAGGCTTCAGGATGGTCAAGGATAAATTATAAGGGACTTAACCATCTTTTGTATGAGCCATGAACATAAGGAGATAACTTCCAAAGTATTAAATTAGTTTCCAAATTATTTAGAAACTCATGGAACTCTAGAATAAGCCACATAAAATTAGATAAGGATGCATGTAAAGGAATGAAGCCACAAAGCAAAAAAAAAAAGAAGCCAAAGGATGAGTCACAGATGAGAAAGGTGAATCCGCAAATGTGAAGGAAGAGACACGAAAGTAAGAATATTATGAAGGAAAAGTCAGGAGTACTTGAAAGGCATGCCTAAAGTGAAAAGCCATGAAGAAATATAAAGAACACAAATAACTAGACATATCTGTAAAAATGATAGAAGCCTCACATAAAATAAAATATCCACTGACATGGGACAAAGCCACGAAATACAATGGATAAGGAAATTCATAGAAATTTGCTTGAGATAAGGAAAGCCGTGAAACATTGAAAGATCCATGAAGTAAAGAAAATCCACATATAACTAAAAGGCTGCCAAGGAGAAAAGTCACATAATAAGAATATTACTATGATACAAAGAAGAAAGCCATAAAATCTAAGGAAATCCACATATTGAATAAATATGAACTAAATACGGATTGAGGATAATCAAATTGATTTAAACATGGATAAGTGAGATTTTATTCTCCAAAAATGATGGCAATTCAATTGTCTGGTGATTGCAGCTGAGTATACAACTTGAGCTCCACAAAGAATGAAGAAATCTACAGTTCCAACTATCAACATTTAATGCTCATTGACTTTGTGGAAATACAGTTGTAGTTCTCTATGTGATTCTGATTTCAAGGAAAATTAAATATCAAAGAAGAAAGTGGCTTGCTCATCTTGATCATGTTGGAAATCCTAGAAATATGAGAAATCTATTTTTAGGTATCGGCTAATAAATATTTTTGGTGAATGCATAGAAAAGTGTGAAATCAAGTTGAATATAGCAAGAGAAAAATATAGAGTTAGTTGTATTCATTTAATGGACCAAATTTTTAGGTGACAGAGCAAGAAGATTACATAACATGTCAAAGGAAGCATTGAAATGGGTTGATTAACAATATAGAGGAAATTTGATAACAATACGGTAATTTCTCAAGTAATAAGATGATGCATTCAAGATAAAGGAGCTACAGAAAGAAAAGAGAGAGAAAGGATAAGAGCAGATAGATGAAGTAAAGAAGATATATCATATGAGAAGAGTATCAATGTGGCAGATTGATTGAGCAAGAGGGGTCAATTCAAATGAGAAGAAGAGAGTAACATAGAGAACACAAATAGATACAAAAGAGTGATCATAATCTATTGTGTAAGTGATTTTTGTAACTAGATGATCAAAAATTGTATGTAAAAATAATAAGTCTAAGTTGTAGCTTAGCATATTCAGGGGGTTATGGCCTCCTTGTGGGTAGGTTCTACAATAGATCAGTTATAGCTATTTAAATTAGGGGTTGTTGGTCCTTGCAAGTTGGTGCTTGCTAAAATTCGTTGAGTGGGTGCTGGAATTTATGAAGTGCATGCTTCACGGAGTTGAGTGGGTGCTCGAAAAAAACCATTGTAAGATTTGAAATTGGTGTTCCTAATAATTAATTGGTTTCAAGTTTGTTTTCCTCCCAAAAGGGTTTCCCACTACAAATTATGTGTCCAACATTTTTTCTATTTGATATATCTTTGACAAAATGCACATGATATAATAACTACTCCAATTTAAGAAATTGTGGATTAAGTATAACTCTAGAAATTAATTTTAATCCACACTGATTCAACCCCCTCCCCTCTCGGTTATTTTGATCTATAAAACAACCTCTTCTTATTCTTTGGGATTATTCATTTGTGGTGTCTCTTTTGTCTTAAAAGTGCACCTCATGGGGCAGGACTCATCAAATTTCACACTTGCACTTTAAACTATTTTCTACAACCTTTTATTGTAGAAAATGTAAGCTAAGATCCTTGAAGAGTATCTAAGGAATATACCTTCATCAGACATGGATTCAAACTTACCTAAATTATCTTCAGCCATCTTGATAAAAATATGCATCCAAAAACTCTAAAGTGTTCTACATTTTTGGTCTACCTTTCCATAATTCATATGGGGTCTTATCACTATTTACCCTTGTCTAACATCATCTGTTGAGAATATAAATATGTGTACAAATTTCTTACTTCCAATAACCATAAAGTAATTTTGATTTATTTAGTACGGTCCTATCCATCTCCTAAACAGTCATGTTCTTTCTTTCCACTACACCATTCTATTGTGGTGTTCTAAAATATGAAAACTACCTCCTAATTCCATGAGTTCTAAAAAAATCATCGAATGAATCAGACCAAAAATCACCTCCACTATCTGATTTAATTCATTTGATTCTCCCATTTTTCTCATTAGTAATATGATCTTTGAATGAATTGAATACCTTAAATGCATTTGATTTGTTCCTTAAGAAAGAAACCTAGTTATATCTTGTGTAGTCATCAATTAGTAACATGCAATAATAGTATTCGGATGTAATTTCAGTTCCCATAGGTCCACAGAGATTTTTGGATCAGTTGTAGAGGTCTAGTGGTAGATTCATGTTATTTGGTCTTGAATTTTCTTCTAGGCTTCTTTCCACGAAGTCATGCTTTATATAGAGTTCTTTTAGTTTGTTGATTCTTAGTATGTTCTTTTCACAATTTGTAGAACAAATCTTGTCAAGATTATAAAAATTTACATGGAATAATCTCTTATGCCACAACCAACTATCATTTATCTTGTTCATAAGACATTTTTTTATTTACCTCTTTCAATATGTACATGTTATTTTTATTCCTCTTGGCTTTAGCAACAAACTTACCTATTTCTCTTTTTCTGATCTTATACCCCTTATCATCAAAGGTTAGGATATACCCTTATTTTCACATTTGAATTACACTAAGTAGATTTTGTTTCAATCCATCTGCATTTATAGCATTATTGTTTATATTAATTACATTATCTAAGTTCAATTTTCCTATGTCAGCAATCCTTATAGATGTATTGTATTCAAATTTGAATGAGCTAGATGCATTTTCTTTAAGATAGATAAATTTATTCTTGTCACTGGTCAAATGTCAAAAAAACCACTCTCAATGTACCATATAAAGCCCTAATTTTGAGTATGAAAATCATCTTGAGAAATTGGAGATCCTTCTTCTTCCCAATGTTCTAACTTACCATTCACATGAATTAATTCCATATTTTGTTCCTTCTTTCCTTATTTACCATATTCAAGGTCCATTATAACATTTATATCTTTTGTAGAGGGGACATTAAGAAGCGATAACCATCGATCAAATTTTGAGTTCTTCATAAAACTTATTATTCGATAAAAAGTGTCTTCCCATGATGAGTCGAGCTTCCTACCATATTCGTGCTTTAAAGGATCTCCTTTCAAGTGATTAAAATTATTCAAAAGGACCTTCTATGATACCAATATTTTGAATCACAATGGACTACGAGGTGGAGTGAATCATTCCTTCAAAACACTTACTTCAATTTCTTTAACTTGTATGAACCATTAATTATTTAACCTTAAATTAATGTGATCTTAACAACATGAAAAAAACATCCTCGTGAGCATAATCAAGAAAAAATACACAATGAAACTATATGTAAGTTGGAAAACCTCAAGGGGAAGAAAACCCAATGAAACGTTTGATTATATTACATAAACCAAAATACTTGCATGAATATGACACATCACTCAAGATTTATTTAGTGAAACACCCACTTCGTAAGGATCCCCACCCCTAAAATATCTTATTGATATTACTCACAAAAAGGACTTGTATGAATATTAATCATCAAAAAAATTTGAAAATAGAATACCACTGATGATATGCTTCTCACACAACTGATAGTGATAAAAAATTCAACTCATACACCTCAAAACCCTCTTCAAATTCACCTTCTCCTACTTTTCTCAATTCATGGGATGATTTGCACAATTTCCCTTGCAAAATATCTCTTAAACACTCTTCATACATTCACACACTCTCTCATATTTGTCTTGATTCCCTCATATCACTTTCACACTCACACCTAGCTCACACTTTTTCCCTCTCACAACACTAGTTCAAAATGAACAATTACATGCACTTTAATACATGACTCAACTAAAAAACATAGCTATGTAAAACATGAAAATTAAATTTAGGTAATGAAAAAGAAAAATAAAATATACACACTCATATAAATCATCATGAAAGACCCATATGGGTCGGAAATGCACCAAGACATCCAACAAGCACAACTAGGCCTAAAAGGCTAGTTTCTCCTTCACCAAGCACTCCAAGACCTCCAAGGGATTCATCCTTATTTTTAATTCCTAAAAATATTCACAAATTTCCATGATATCATATTAAAATCTTCCATCATCTCATAATACTCTGCATCATCCATTCTTCTCACTTCACCACCTAGTAGGATTATTTTCTACTTAAACCAGACACTTCAAGAACCATTCTTCAAAAATGAAGTCCAATATCACAAAAAAATCAATAATGGAATGTAACCACTAATTTTAAATCCAATAACCTTAATAACATTAAAAAAACATGCTAAACTTCATTATTAAAGAAAAAATCAAATAGAACAACTTCTCTTCAACAAATTAAACTACCCAGAGCTAGTTTTGGAAATGAGACATTATTACACCTTCATGACACTTTAAAGGTCTATAAATGCATGAAATAGAAAAAACATTAATCCCTTTTCACTTCCAATGTATATCCATCATCAAATAATCCAATATATTGGTATTTCAGACCAATCATCGAGACCAAATCCCTGTTGTCTTGAACCTATCAAAATGGGTCAACTTATGACCTTCTTCACACCATCTTATATGCCTTCTTGATATAAAAAAATACATTCAAATATTCACATGATATTTATAAAAACCTTAAAACCCATAAAAATTCATCACCATTCCCATAATTTTTCAAGCACTTTCATTCACCATGACTACAAAAATGCCCTTTTAGGCCCAAAACTAGTCAAACTATTTTAACCTATACGAGGTCATAAAATGGCCTCACCAAGCTCTCAAATAACTTAAAAAATGTATCATGGATCCTATACACATCATAAAACTAATGTATTCATATTTTATAATGGAAAAATGAATATTAAAACCTTCTTTCAGAAAATAAGGACTTTTGTGTGGACTCCACTAAGTGTCATGACCAGAAACCAAAACCATCGAAAGATGGGAGAGTCATCTCTATAATATAATAATAAAATTTGATGATTCAATCCATTATAGGCTCAAAAAATAAATATTTTCTCCATCACTATTAGACAACGGTTTAAGAAGGGTTTTTACCTTATTACCTTCTTAACATTCATTCATAAAAGATAATGCCTTATTTGATCTCATTCCAACTCTGAGATATTCTTAGTTACATGATTCAACATACTTAAAAGTATAAGGGGACCATGCATACTTTACACGTTTCATCAAATTTGATTTATCTCACTTCAAGCTAGAAAAAATGCTTTATATAACTCGATAGGACTTGAAACCTCATATCTTGAAATATCTTCATCATAGAACTCTAAAATATTTCCCATAGAACCGTGACACCCTCTACTAACATCTCCAATGATCACCTTATCATAAATATGTCTACGTACTCTCAACCAATATGAATTTCATGACTAATCCTTGGGGGTTTTCATTCATGGGTGTCTCTAAGGGCTCATACAAATCTGCAGTGATTATCCTACACCAATAGGCTAGTAAGCACTAGGTTTAGGTCTATTTTAGACCTAGACCAAGCAGATAAAAATCATACCTCTAATTAGAATTTCTCAAAAATGACCTAACACACTCAATATATGTGTCTCACACCTCTACATGATTCCATGAGCTCACATAGCCCTGCAACTCACTCTCATGCTCTATTTGACCTTCAAGCATTCAAACTAGGTCTAGATGGTCACCTGAAAACCATTTTCAGCCATGTAAATATAGTTTGATACTCACATGATTGTCTCAACACACTCCAATCATGCTCTCCATGTCTCTACCATGATCCTCAATACACCATACAACTCAAACCATCATGCTCTATCACCTATGCTAACTAGGTCTCCTAATTAGGCCTAATAGAACATACCATTCTCATTGTATTCATTTTTTCCATCATGCTAAAAATTGATTGACCATGTAATTATCATTTAAAATATCTTATAAACTCCTAGACCTCACACACCTTTTTCATTAATGTTCATACATCTTTTACATCAATTCCAACACTAACTCACTCATGCCAACAAGTGTCACAAGACAATCAAGGCTCACAGGCCTATAAACAATAGCAAGCAATTGAAAACAAGATAGGCATGACACCACAAATATGGACACCCATGATGTCACAAGACAATAAAGGCACATTTTATAAAATCAAGGAAAACATGAAAGTAATAACACATAAACACACAAATGAAGCACGGATAAATTAAACTAGAGTAGTACCCAACAAGGTGAAATATGTGAATAATAGATTTTAACATTGTACAAGACACATGTTAGTCTTATTAGTCTAAAAAATAAAAATTACACAACATATATAATTGATTGTAAATGAGGAAATGTGAATGAACTATAATAGAACAATAACACCTATAAGATGTGGAGAGGATTTTCCCAAAGTGAAACTAATGTAAGGAAGCATGAGTATTCCTATAAGCGTGTACCAATCTATATGTCTTGCATCCAAATCAATATACTAAGTAAACACATGTGTGTAAGGATATAAAGCATGTTATTTATCAAACTAATGTGATAAAAAATGTGTAATGTAAAGTGCTAAAAACACCAAGTAAAATGAAGAGGTCCTAATTTTGTAATTTTACAAATGTTTGAAAGTTTTTGTATTTTCAAAATTCATGTCTATATACAAAATATGTGATTGAAACAATATATAACCAATGAGAACCTCCTGAAATTGTGGAGCATCTAGTGTGGGTTAGATCGAGGCTTAGTCTCCAAATGTGCAAAAGAAGGTTGGATATAATTATTAGTGAATGCGTGATTGTGTGTAGTAGAATACCTAAGATCCATTGGAGAAAGTATGAGTAGAAGGAATTTATTTTATATTTTTGATTACAGTATGATACTAGAAGAGAATGAGATTGATTGGTATTGATTTTGAGTGGTTTGAAAAATACATTGTGATTGAACAATTAGCTTTTGATGACTAGGGATATTATTAATGACATTAGCAAACATGTGGGAAGTGTGAGCCTTACAAAAGTAAGTAAGGGAATACAAATAAACCTATTCTTGGAAAATAAGGAAGGGAGATCCAAATATGCTCCATTATTTTGAGAGGTGATGTATTATAATTATGTGTCATGATATATAAGTGAACAAAATATAAAATTCATGACCACCATATGAAGGAGAATTTTTACTTGATGATTTGATTGTGTTCTTGGTGGATAATTGTATATATCACTACAAAGACTTATAATAAGCATACTTGGATTTTAGCCTATATATTTCCCATACCTATAGATATCCATAGATCATCATGTAAGTCATTGATACTTGTTTTTGATAATCTATAATAGATCTTTGTCATGCTAGGAACATGTGGAGAATCATTTTTAATGTTATTAAAATCATTATTGATACGTGGATTAGATTCTATCTCAGGTTGTGAAGGAGTAGAGATATTTTTAGAATCCATTCTCATGTCTCCACTAGATTAGGATTATGATGGATCTAATTATTTTGAGGTGGTGTGTAATTGTTCATTCCCAATTGATATTTTTTCATTAGGTTTTACATGATAGTAGGAGATGAACTACTTATTGACAAGTGCTCTACAAATAGGGGTATTGAATTCTTATCCACTTTGTGATTAGATGATTCTCATTGTAATGGTGTATCATTTTGTATAATAATACAATCATCATATATAGTTGTAAATTTTTGTTTCCATTGATATTTTTTAACTTGGAATGATTTTGTAGTATAATGTTATTTATACAAGAATATAAATCCCCAACGCTCAATTTTTGGATGCACCATTGTAAATCATAACAAGTGTTATCATGATGTCCATTAATTCCATGATAATTAAAAATGGTTAACATATAAGTTTTATAAAATAATAGTGAGCATAGAAATGAGTTTGTTAGAAAGCTGATTAAGTGATTATTGAGTAGCTCAAATAGAATATTGTATTGTTGATCATGCTTGTCAAACCAAACAAGTGGTTTTTATTGTAGGAATTTTACTTCACTTGTATGGAAACATGTATCATGCATGATGTGTGTATAAAATTTATTCTTAGTGGTATTAGAACTATATTGATCATGATGTGTAGAGATATGATGAATATGGGAATTGGAAGAATCCTTTAGATGCATTATCTCACATTTGAGAGATGTGATCTCAGTATTCATAGCTTGAAATTTATCTTAAAAAGCATGGTGTAAATCTTGAATAGACTCTAAGATATCCTTATGAAAGGTGTCATCATTAGTAATGGAAAGATCTGAAATATGACTCAAAATTGAATTCACATGGGAAGGTGTAGTATTATTAAGGATATTTATGAGAGTATCTCTAAATTTTGGGTGATGATAAAGTAAATGATACAAGGATATTTGAGAAACTATGGCATGGGCCATGATGGCAGAAAGAGGATGTAATAAAATTTAATTATATAAAAAATAATAAGGATCAACATATGGAGGGTTGGAAATCAAGATATAATGTGGATAAGACTCAAAACGTGATGTTAAGAAAAAAGTGATCTTTGTCAAATGAATAAAACGACCATATCTCAAAATTAAATTTGAATTTTACAAAACAAAAAGAGGTATTTTTGAATATGATTATGTAAGAAAAAAAGATCCAAGGGATTTTTCCAAAAGTGTGTATTTTTTTACTATGCCTAATTACTAAAAAAAAGGAATTTAATATTTCAAAAAAGTGTGCTAAAAATTAGGGAAAACAAAAAGAGGTTTTCATTAAATATGTAAAAATAAAAATAAACTCAAAGGAATTTCAAAATAGAGTTGTTATTCTCAAGATATGAAACAAAATGCAATTTTGTAATAAAGAGCACTAGA
Source organism: Taxus wallichiana var. yunnanensis (assembly GCA_018340775.1). Lineage (NCBI taxonomy): Eukaryota > Viridiplantae > Streptophyta > Pinopsida > Cupressales > Taxaceae > Taxus > Taxus wallichiana. The sequence continues at coordinate 555,465,914 of CM031237.1, read as the reverse complement.
AATTGACCTAAAGGGTAGAAGCGGCCATCGAACCCTCAAAAGTTTATGCGAAATAAGATTTATTGCAGATGATATATGAAAATAAGGTGTGGATATGAAGATAGGATGTAGATATGAACCTTAAGGAAACTAGCATTTCGATATCAACATGCCTAATACGTAAAGATTAGATCCTATATTAGGTGAAGGCTTGATCAAAAGTAGATTCACCAAATTGTTTAACCCTTAATTAAATTTTAGTCAATTTAATTAGGTGTATAATAAGTTAGATTTGATTTCAAAATCTAACAAATATTATATAATATAAATAATAATTGCATTTTGCAACTCGGATCAGATGGTGATCCAAAAACTCACCAAAAAAATTCCTTGACCTTGGAACCTTATAGGCAGATTATTTTTTCTGAATTATACCCCGAAATAAATCAACTTTAAAATAAATGCATTGCAATAATAAGAACCGACACTACATAGGATTTTATAATGGATTTCATAAAAATTCCTACATCTCTAGGTTCGCTAAATAGTTGAACCAATCCATCATAAAAATGAAATCATAAAGTATAACTAAAATTACAATACTACAATGATGTTCAACTGAACATGGTGTGCCAATCAGCCCAATAGAGTCAAAATGGTCTTAGAAGCTCGGTTCTCAAGGAAAAATCACGGTTTGATACCTATTGATGACTTCCACTCCATTACATGGTCTCTACCTCTACATAGTGTAAAGTTAGACAATATTTTTGACAATGAAAATCATCTTCCACTCTTTTATAGGCCTCTAGCCTTTACACATAACTAAGATCAAATATGGTGTCTGGTGACAATGACGATCATCTTTCAATTTTTGCACGGCCTCTAATCTCTATGTTGAGCTAAGATCAGAACTAGTATCATCAATGAGCTCAATAATAATAATGAATCTCCTCTGTGGATTCCAAATAGCTAACTTGGTGATATACCCCACCTCAAATAATCATAGATTATTTATGGGTGTAATTTTCCAGTACATTGATCACGTCCCTTAGCTTCACAATCATGTCTCTGGTCTCCCACATGAGAATGTTTGGGCTCTTAATCGACCTTTACAATTGATTTGTAAGTTAAAAGAATGACTTCGAATTTTTACAATTTCCTATTTAAATATAGGTATTTTATCTCTTCATTGCCTATTAAAAATAATAATAGGTCTTATTATTATCATCCATAATAATGCTTATAATGGGTATTATAATTTCCTATTAATCTCCGATTCCTTCACTATTATTCATTTGTCAATTACCATTTTGCTTGAATTGATTAATCATGTGGATAGAAATGAGGCTATAAGGGCCTTATATAAGCTTAGGCAACCTAAATTTAAAGGATAAAATAAATATCCTTAAGACTATATTAAGTCTTCCCCATGTGGCATAACAATTCGGGCCTATATTTTTACCTTCCTAGTCAAGGGTTCAAATCCCCTTATCTACCATAAGTGGCTTGTATCTCCTTCAAATAGAATTCTTTCTACTTCTATGTTATCCACTTACCTTTGGTGGAACGATTGGGAAATTAAACTAGTAAATAGGTGGTTGAGGTTCAAACCACATTAACCACATTCCTTTTTTATACTTTGCCATGTCACTTATTTTGTGGAATATATCCTAGATTGGGAGGTCAGTTGATTGCTTAATATTTTTACAGGATTTGACTACCCACTTGAACTAGTCCTCGGACTACTTTGTATTTCCCACTCAACGTGGACCACTTGTGTGGCATTTGGTTTGTTTCACCGCATGGATTATGGTGAATCACCCGAGATGTTTTTATAAGCTCACTACTAACTCATCCAATGACTCACCCAAATTTCCATGAGATCTATTGAGTATCTTTCTTTCTACCTTGGTACTTGGCTCACCAAATGTAACTTTGTTACGGATCACTCTTGAGCTTGTTGGGATTCTTTATGAGCTGATTATTGCACTACGGTGGTGGTGGGTCCCCTAAAAAAAAGAGTGTACCACATTGTTGAAATTATTTTCATCACCTATCGAAGACCAATACTATAGACCATATTCACTGACCTTTATTTTTACTCCATGACCTTTGATGGCGTTGCGATGATTCGTTTCCCAACTACAATGTGCCCGAGTAGTGTGTTTTTCCTGTCCTTGGTCTTTGTCCTATGAACATCTTGTTTCTACGTGGAATACATCTAGAGCATACGATGTATTTTTATGTGTTCAATAGGCACTAGGAAGATCGCAACCTATACTTCTATACATAACATGCTTAGGGAGATATTGAGAGTGTTGACACCCAATTTTGACCTCTAGATTAGATAGTAATAATTAACACACATTAATCAATCTAAAATGAAATGGAAATCTAAAAAATTATGTATGAGGGAATTTACCTAATTTTTACTTTTTCTAGACAGATGTGGGACCGTGTAATATAGAAAATAGGAGATATTGACCTAAGTGTCCTAAACAACTGAACTAGAACTATAAGCTGCACCTAGGTTAGGATAGTACCATAAAGTCATGACTATAACATATGGAAAAATTTCTATCAAATATCATATATGACTATAACATATGTTTGATTTATATCACATGATTCGATGATAGTCTTAATTTGAAAAATATGCTCGACATGAGGATGTTTTGTCCAAGTGATAATGATATGGATATGATTGATTTTCTTTTACGTAGTTTTCATCATAAGGCGGGAGGGCGGGAGGTAAATGGGAAATAATGAACTTAGGAATATCAAAGGTATAAATGTGAACATTGATTTCATCGAGCTTTTCATTTTAGAACTTAGAAGGTTGGGTGAATATATCTACGAAGAGGGTTTATTAGATAATTGAAGCAATGATATTCCTGATATGGGATGGCAAGAAGTTATTTTGGGGTAATTTTGAATGTCCCAAATTATAAGAATAGGTCAAATTTACAATAGTTAGTATCTCCTTGTACCTTAAAAACAACCCCTAGGTGTGAAAACAAAACACCTTGGTAGGAGAATGATGCGACTACACACATGTAGTTAGTCCACATTCATCCTAAGAGGATATTATAAGAGGAGGAGAAGTTGAATACCATGAATTTAATGCATATTGTATGGGGAGGCATAATTATAGGGATCCAAATGAATCCCATAGGGGGAATTTTTCTAAGATTGTATCCTTGAAACATGGTTTGGGTTGATTTCAAATTATCTATAATGTACCCAAGTGTCTTGATGAATTCAAGAGAAGCACCACAAGTACCATAATATTCATATATAAGGGATATCACAACTTTAGCATGGCCAATTTGAACTAAAATAAAGAGGGAAGGGTATTATGCATTAGATAAGAGGTCATTGAGTACCATAGATTCAAGGGGATGTAAATTCATGAAGAATGATCCATTAAAGGGTTGGTGAAAATGGATAACTCTTTACATTATCACATAATTATCTCTTTTGAACCAGGTAGGGAAGGGTACTATGCCAAAGTGGTTAGAAAAAATATTCATAGAAAAATTGTGGTCATGAGATTCTCACGATGTTGGCATGAGGTAAGTAAGATTTCTAAGAGCATAATTTGACAAGGAGGTATTTTGTAAAAGAGGGTCCAAATCTTCAAAGTTTGGTTGTGCAAGGGTTTAAACCTAGGAAGGAGAAATTTGAATAAATTATGAAGAAGGAATTCAGTACAAATTTCTTGAAGTGATGTATGGTCTACCATTTCTATGGGATCATTCATGGTAATAAGCAGTGCCACCATAGGGGCCTATGGTGTAAAGGGATTAACATGGGTTAAGATTTTTAGGATTAGATCTATAATATTTTTTTATAAATGGGCCAATGTCATTCACATGGACTGATGGTTTAGGTATAATGGCTATTTTATGAGGTGTTTTTAATGAGGAATAGGGATAAATTACCATGTAATACTTAGCCTTGACCAAGGGAGGATATGAGGGTTAAATACATGTGATAATACATTTAGAGACATATGTGTGAACCATGTTTTTAGTAAAGGCACTAGTAGAGGGATAGGATGTGTCAATGACATTGGTGGTTTCCTTACTAGTATTTTTTTATTAGATAAGGTAAAAATAGGGATCATCTCCTAGGGGCCATTACAAAATGAGGAATAGAAACCCACAAACAAGAAAGAAACGTAAAGTTACAAGAAAGGATTTAAACATGCTTAAAAATTACATTGAAGAACATGACTTTGTACCAAAGAGAGAAAAATAAAGAGAAAGAGAACTAGTCTCCAAAATAACAAAATAGCATAAGTTCTCCAAAATTCTACCAACAGTCTAAAACCACTAGATAATTATTAGGAGATCCTTCACTACTACCATTATGACTATCTTTGATCTCAGAACCCTCAGCGCCCTTGACATTTATATCTTCCTCCAGCTTGTCCTCGGAGCTACTGATATGCAAGTTAAAGTTCCTTCTTTTAGTGCCCTCCTCCATCCCTTCCAACCTGTCACTCAACTTTTTGACCTGGTACTCCAACTCCAGAAACTTCTTCTTGGACTTCACTTGAGCAGAGAAAATTTTCTTAGAAGTGTTAATGACATCCAACATAGTTTCCCTTTGACCAACATTGGTTTCCTCCATCACCTAAAGCACCCCTTCTAAGTACTAAACCTTTCTACTCAAATCCTCAAAACCCTTTAAATTACCATCCCAATTTCTTTTTCTCGAGGTGCTCACTTCCCCAAAACCTTCCTCCCCACATTTTTTCATTTCCTAGCCTTCATCTTAGTGAAGGTCATCCTCTTCCGCCTTATCTTTCAAATAATATATTAGAACAAGTTTCCCATTTTCAAACAAGAAAAGGATAAGCCCTTCATTCAGAGGCATCTAAGCTTTACCCTACTTTGGAAATTCATCAAAGAGTTAGTCGAGAGACATAGACAAGAAGAAAGGGATGCTCACCATGACCTTGTGGCGAGAACATATTCGGAGAAGGGTCATAGGGTGGGTATAGATTTTTAGTATTTGCCTTCAGATTGATATACTTCATGATTTGAAGGCACACATCTCTCAAATACGGAATACAAAACCTGGTGATACCATCCATAAACAAAGATCACCTTTCCTTGCCCACAAATACCAACTCAATTTCACATTCTCTATGGGTTTTGTCCTTAAAAATTTTAAGCTGTCCATTTTCATCTTCATTGCACGGGAAATGGTGGACTCGAAACCTCAATTTCTATACCTCTGACATCAAACTTATCCTCTTTCAAATATTTTCCAAAATCCTTTGATAGGGAGGGGTCATGACCATGTAATTTGGCTATGAAATTATTGAAACCCCCAATCCTAAGCTTGTTCCATAGAGGCTGATTAAAAGCTTCAATGCTCTAGCTAGAAAATCTAATCCTATCACCCCCCATCTTCACAAGTCTGAAATTCCTCTATTTGCTACTACTTCTCAAAAACAAACCCCCTTTCGCACTAACAAAAATTGTGGAAAACAAGAAATTAAGTAAGTTTTCATAGCCTTGGGGCTCACTCATGCCAACATCATCAAACTTAGTGCCCTCTATCTCTACTAATGGTTTCATTAATGTCCATGGGTAATTCATCATCTTTACACTAGATCTTATAATCATTACTAATGATTCCATAATTAGCCATCTTATCCACACATTTGTTCCCTTGATGTAAGGTATGATTATAAGAAACGCTATAAATTTTTTTTGAATTTTCCTTAACATCATTGAGGATATTTCTTATGGCCCAATTAATGGAACCTTGATTATTGAGGGCATTAATTATGAGGAGAGAATCACCTTCAATCTAGATTTATTCGAAGCCTTTTTCTTCAGCCAACAAAACCCCCAAATAAGAGCTCTAACTGTCGTGTTGTTGGTTTTCGACCTAATAGACCCGTGTAAGCAAACAACCAATCTCCTTCTTGTTTCTTAGAATTACCCCTCCCCAGATAAGACCTAGATTCCCTTTTGATTATCCATCAAAATTTAACTTAACGACATTTTCCCCATGCCTAATCCATCTAGAATTATTTTTGTTATGTGTAATTCTATCGGTCCAAGGACTAAGTTGTCAATAACTTTACTGCTCACTTTTCAAGCATGGTTTCTTGACTTTGCCTTTAAAATTTTTAATGTTTTCCTTAAAGGGAGCCAAAAAAATTCATCTAACTTTCAAGAGAAGAGCTTTCTGATCCTGTAAGATACCATCATTCCTGGCCTTTCATAAACCCTCAAAAAATGAGGGCGGGCAATATTCCAAGACAGATCAAAATGGGAAAATAGAATGGACTCTCCCATTGAAAACAATAGTCTTCAATCATCAAGGGAAAGGTCCATTGGATATTGAATAGATCTAGAATGGAAGAAAAGAAATCATGGGAGAAGGAGAAATGAAGGAGGAGATGGTTGATAGTTTCCTCCTCCTTCCTACAAAGAGAACATTTATTGGGAATCTTCATTCCCTTTTTTTTCCGAGATTGTCCACAGTCAAGATTTTATTTTGGGAAGCCAACCAGAAAAAGATATTAACCTTTGGGGTAATATCCTTCACCCAAATTTTACCCCAATAGTCCTTGTGCAAATCAGTCTTGAAATTTAACATGTAGGCTGATTTAACCGAGAAAATTTCAAATTCTCCTTCTTTCCATTTGATGGAATCATCCTTGGTTTGGAACATGGGGATGTTAAAATCCTTTAATTTCTTATTAATATTTTGAAAGGGTTGGATGTAACCATAAAAATATAGAGGAGGTTTAATGATTTCCCATCTGACAGAATCTTCCTAGATCCAAAAGTCCTGAATCCAAAATTTTCCTATCTCCTTATAGAACTATACAACTCCTTTCCATATTTCTAGGTTAGATAAGTGGGAATCCTCAATCCATTTATCATACAAAAAACCGATTCTAGATCCCTTTCCAATATCCCATATAATACCTTTGGTTAAGATTTCTTTGGAGGCCACAAAATAATTCCAAAAAGGAGACCCTCTAGGGAGATTATTTTGATTAAAAAAGGATTCCATTCTACCTATATTTCACAAGTATTTCATCTTTATAATTTGCACCCAAAGACCTTCCTCTCTAGCAATCCTCCAACCAGCCTTGGCAATTAAGGCCTCATTCATAAGAGAAATATTTTTTAACCCCAATCCTCCACAAATATTTGGTTTTGTGAATTTATCCTAGGCCACAAGAGGGAATTTGAACTTCTCACTAGCTCCCATCCAGAGGAACCTCTTTTGGATTTTCTCTAAGGCTTCCTTAATTTTAGCAGGGAGCATGAAGAGAGACATCACATAAATGGAAATTCCTTGAAGGGAAATTTGGAGCAGTTGAATCTCACCAGCTTGAGAGAGAGAAAGACCTTTCCAAGACATGAGTTTAATATTAACTCTTTCTACCAGAGCTTTCAGGACCATGAATTCGAGGCTTCTTTTTATCAGGGGCATACCCAGATAAAAATATGGAAAATGCTTAATTTTTCACCCTAGGATGTGAGCTAATCTGGATTGAACATGATTCCCACAGTAATGAAAAAACAACACTTTTTGGAAATTTACCATCTAGCCAAAAACCTGTTCATAATCATTAAGAACCACCTTAAAATTGGAGGCCTCATGGATAGAGGCCTTACCCATCATAAATTTATCATCCACAAACTGATTGAGGTAAATAGAGGGAAGACCATTAGAGATTTTAATACCCTGGATACAATTTGAAACCATGGCTAGTTGATAGATTCTACTCAAGGATTCAACCATTATGACATAAAGGAAAGGTGAAAGAGGATCACCTTGTCTCAGCCCTCTACCAACTTGGAAGAAACCTTCTAGTTTTCCATTGACCAAAACCAAGAAACTAGTAGTGGATATATAGGTCATAATCATATTTACCAGGAATTTATCGAAACCAAAACTTAACAGGATATCCTGAAGGAAGGACCATGTTATCCTATCAAAGGATTTATTCATATCCAACTTGAAAAACATATCCGATCTTCAGAGCTTTCAATGGAGTCGATGGCTTCTTGAATCACAATAATGCTATCTGTAATTTTCTTCCCAGAATAAAATCCCCTTGATTCCCGAGAGATAAAGTTAGGAAGAACCATTCTAATCCTCCCAACTATGATTTTAGTCATAATTTTATAGCTGGTGTTACATAGGCTTATAGGTCTAAAATCCTTAACCTCCTTGGCTCCAGAAATTTTTGGCACTAGGACAAGGAAAGTGTTATTCATTTGCCTCAAAAGATGACCATTGTTGAAAAAATATTGGACCATTTCAATGACCTCATATTTTATCACCTCCTAGAATTTTTGAAAGAAAAGGTGGGGAAGCCATCCAGCCCTAGAGATTTATTTGGTTCCATATCAAATATCGTAAAACGGATTTCCTCCTTTGAGGGGATCCTTAAGATATCTCTATTTTCAAGAGGGGTGATAACATTCTGGAAAAGATCCAGGACTTTATTCTAAACCAAATCCTCTAAACTCTGCCCTATTTAAAAAGATCCTTGAAGTAATTTATTATAGTGGCATTGATGTCCCTACTATCCATATAGGTCTCCCCATTCTCACCTCTTATCTCACTAATCTTTAATATATTATATGTGGAAGTAGTAGAGAAGTTAAAGAATTTAGTATTCCTATCCCCCTCCTTAAGCCATTTAACCCTAGATTTTTGTCTCCAATACACCTCTTCTTTAGCCAAAATCTCATGGTATTCAAACAAGAGTTTTTGTTCTTGATCCTTGAGAACAGGGTTAAGACCATTGTTCTCCATAAGTTCCTCAATATTTCTTAGATCTTCAGCTATTCTACTTTTTTCCTGGAAAATATTTCCAAAAGTCTCCTTATTCCATCTTTTAAGGTTACTTTTGATGTGCTTTATTTTAAAACACAATCTGAAACTAGTAACCCCACAAACCTGAATATCCCACCATTCTTGAATTTTGTTGAAAATATCAGGGTGGTCTAACCACATCTTTTCAAATTTGAAAGGTCTAGATTTTTTCGGTTGATTCATCCCCAAATCGAGAAGAATGGGATTATGATCGAGACAATTATGGGGAGATTTTCTACTGAATAAATTTGATTGATCATACAAATATGACTCACTAAAAATCTATCAAATCTAATATGAATGATCTCATTTCCCTTCCATGCATTTTACCCAAGTAAACTTGGATCCCTTCAAATATAAATCAAAGCAGACTATTTCGACTAGGAATTTGGCTAAGTCTTCCATACTTTCGAATAAGAGATCAAACCCCCTTTATTTTTACTAGGGAAAGGGGGTATTGAAGTATCCTCCAACTATATAATATTTTTCTTTAAACAGTTGTCTAAAGCTAGAGAGATCCTTCTAGAAATTCCTTCTTTCACTGAGTTTATTGGGAGCATAAATATTAGAAACATACCAGGATTTTTTGAGATGATTTTCGTGAAACTCATAACCACATGACCAGGGGAGGAAAGGATCAAAATTCCATGCACTATTCTAGGATCCCACATAGTGACAACACCTCCCGAGGCTCCCGAGGAGCTACATCCTTCCCAATAACTTTCTTTCCAAATTTGTCTCCCCACCTCTTTAAATATGTCCATTTTCATTTTGGTTTCTTGGAGCATGAGAATATCGGTTTATTTTTAACTCTAAGATCCTTAGAAATTATGTGTTTACTGGGGTTATTCAAACCCCTAATGTTCCAAGAGAGGAGGATCATTTAACATTTCTTATTTCAGAGAAGTAACTTCCCCAAAGTACTTTGAATACCAGCATCTACTTCCCTCTTGGAGTTAGTCTCCCTTAATTCCTTATTAATTTTCCTACCCTTAGGAGTTGAGTCCTTACCAACATCAGCTCTAGAGGTACTTTGAGTAATAGGTTTTGATTTACTTACTGGGGTCTTAGGAGAGACCGCTAAATCATATGTATCAGCAACATAGTCCGTAAGAATTCTGAAAACATTAGACATGGGTAGTAGTTCTTCTTGTCTCTGACCAAAGGAACTCTGACCAATGGAAGAAAATTCATCCAAAGAAAGGGCCATAGGCCACTTGCAGAGCATAAGCATTACCTTACGAATATTGGCTAGTCCCTTCCTCTATTTCTAGAACCACCTCTTCCAAGTTTGGATTTTCATTTTCATTCTCATCTTTAGCTTCAAATTCATTGACTTCATGAAAACCGGAGACAACCAGTTCCTTGCAAGGGTGTTATGATGGACCGAGGGATCCACTTCTTTAACCTCCTTCTAGATGTTAAGAGGATCCTTTGTCTCTACAAATTTTCCATTTTTCCCAATCAACCTCCATTCCTTTGCCTCCTTATTAGTTATCTTTTGTGGACCAACTAAGGGATCAATTTTTTTCTTATGAAGAGGACAATTTCTTTGATCATGACCCACCTGCTTACATTTTCTACTGGCGCAATATTAGTATGATAAATATGGATTTTTCAAATTTATAGTGATCAATAATAAGTTCATTGATTATTATGAGATGCTCATTATTTTAATGAACATGTGATAGCTTCACAATCAATTTTTTTACCAATCATAAATACATATGAAAAAGGTTGAAAGGAACAACAAGTGACATATGAATGGCCCGAATTAGTGTGCAACTAACAGAATTTACTTTCATAAATTCAATGAGGGAGAGGGAGAGATGGTTATACCACTTGGTAAATGGGAAGGTAGGCATCATAAAAACTATTCCTTGGATATAGATTGGTGACGATAAACATGGGAGTAGTTAGAGTGTGATTAGGTAATAGGCCAATCGATATTATGGATAGTCCTATTAGAATAATTTCCCCAATGAATATTCTTCATGACTCCATCATTAGGATCATTATTATTTTAAGGGAACGTGATGAATTATATATTCTTAGAGCATTTCTTCTTTAGAGAAGGTTTTTAAAACTATTTTGTGAGATAATCTTGGCACCTAGAATTTTTGAATTCTTCTTCAAAAGATGTAGGGAAAATACTCGAACCTTGTGCCAAAGAAAATTATGAAGTAATCTATGGAACAATTGGAATAAGATCATGTTGGCAATGTTGTGTTAGTCCCTAGTGTATAGATTCTTACAACGTTTGATGAAGGCTTGGGAATTTTTTTTGTGCATCTTTTGCAGTTGATGGAGGCATTAATGTTGTGTTTAGGGACATCATCATATTGGATTTTTTTGACTAGGGTGGTTACCAACATTTCTAGTTAAATAATGGAGTTGGCTAGGAGGGTGTGATACCAATCCAAGGAATCTCTTATGAGGTAATTATCTAGGATCTTGGTCGTAACATAATATTTTTTTGACCTAGTCCTTATAGATATCACCAAATGCATTGATATGTAAAGTGAGGTCAACATAGCCATCACAATTGATGGAAGGAAACACCTTGAATGGCCATAAAAGTGATGTAAGGAGATAATGGTTCTCATTGGATAGATTGAAGGTTATTTTTTTGAATAAGATATTATGTAATAGGATGTCCATTAGGCCTAGCGAGAATGTGGAGGAGGCTGAAATTGATTTTCTTTCCCTAAGAGACCATTTGAGGTTGATTGTAAAGATAAGTTAGGATAGTTTAAAGATGTATAAATAATTTTGAAACATGGTCTATTATTGAATTAGATAGTCAATGAGCTGCATGATGAGTTAGGTAGAGCCCATATTAGGAAAGGTATATGTTAGTTTGGCTGAATTGGGATTTTCTCCATCTGTGGGAGGCTCAAAATGGTTAATATCAGTATCTAATTATTGAGAAAGGTAGTTGTAAAGGCATTTTTATATCATTGTGGGAGACTCTCCTACATAGTTAGTAAATTGTTATATAAAGTTTTTCATAGTTCGAGTATAATTAAGTTTAGAGATAGTCTCATGTTCCCTCTCTTCTTGAGTCAAAAACAAGGTTTTGGATGCTAGACCTAGTGTATATAATATGAGGTGTGGGCTTGGTATTCCTAGTGTTAGCTCTATGGTGAGATAATAAAAATTTTATGGGGATGTATTAAGAAAGAATTGATTATAGGATTTATTGTGATTAGGTTTGGATTTTTAAATTAGAGATGAATAAGAATCTCGTAATAAATATTCCATGGTAAAGTGATATTTCTTTGGGAAAGATTACTAGAGGTGAATTTCAGATGAGATTATGCATGTAATAATTTTGCATAGGGGTTGATGGCATATTGATTGAATATTTTGACACAAGTTAGAATTTATCAACATGATCAATTGTATAGGAAATATGTATAGGGGTAAATGGCATTTGGAAAGAAAATTTATGTCTAGATTGCATTAGTTGTGTAGTAGATTTCTACATAAGGGATGAAGGTGTTTGAAAAGGTAAGAAAAATAAAAAAGGAGTGAATCGACCTATTTTAAAGAAAATTAAGATTGATTTTGGGTTCACCATAGTGTAAGAAGGGTAAACAATAGGTTCCTAGATAGGTTACCAAATATAGGGATCAAATATAAAAATGGCCACAACATATAGATAGAAAGGTTCTCACGGAGTGCTAAATTCATAAATCTAGAGGATAGTATCCTTAAGCCTAGGATAGTTATTGGTTTTCAGATCCTACAATTAAGATAAATATATGTATCCTACTAAGATTCTAAAATAGAAGGAGATAACCAATGAGGTTGATAAATCCAAGGAATTAATATTAATAAGACAATGTAATAAACTAAAGAAAACATACATCTACTATAGCCTATAACAATGAATGACCAATAACAACAATAAACATATACATACAAAATAATAGACTAAAGAGGGTTAGAAATACTTACTTGTAGTGTGTGTGTGACCGTTGATGCATAATCCTCCCTAGAGACAAAATATCTATGAGATAATCACTTGTGGATGGAGAAGGGGAAAGATAAATAAGAAAACCTCCAGTCTAACTCACTATGGTTACCAAAATTCAAAAAGGAAAGCTCCAAGACTCAAAATTCAATCATTAAGTATGAATTAGTGTGAAATAGTGTGAGAAAAAGACAATATAAGTGTGAAAATATGATTTCCAATTAGTGAAATTAATAAGGAGACATTGGGTTATATACCTAATGTCAGTTCCTATAGGAAATGACATCAATCATGGAATAACCATAACATGCACCATTTCCCATGAGTAATGGATTTGACCTTGGTGGAAACTATAAGGTCATAGGCTGAAAATATGAGGAGTAGAGGCTATAATATTAGTGGGGATGAATGAATAAGGTCTACAAAGTGACCAAAAGTAGGGATAATAACATGTAACAACAAGAAATGGGTGGACATAATGGGACAAATATATGTAATGAGTTTGATGTGTGAACAAAGAGAATAAATGAGACATGTATATGTTGACTAAGGATAATAAAACATCTCTAAAATGTTATGGTCTATCCCACATGACCAAGTATGATCATACGTCAAGCCCTACATACCCCTTAAGGTACCTTCTCATGAGAACACCTACACAAAAGAAATGGTTAGAAAGCATAAAAAATATGGTATATACAACTCACATAAGGTTAAAAATTAAAGGCCAACCACCCTTTTACATGTCTCATACAAGGCCATGTTCCTTGTTAGAATAATATCTATTACACTTCCCAACCTCATCTCTATCACCCTAAATGGATTTTTAGAGGAAGATATATATTTGACAATGTGATCAGTAGCTAAGAAGGAATGTGTTGGGCTAAGGCCTATGGTTAAAATATGTGTGTAGAGATTCTATATTTTTAAAAATTATAATATAATTGAGTGTCATTTTATTTATTTGAAGCTTTGATATGTTATAACGGTTATGGTCCTCTCTAAATACACCTCTTTTGTAATTGAAGTGAAAAATGAACTTATAAATATTTTTGAACTACAAAGATAAATAATAAAAGGTTGTCTTCTTTCCCATGCTCTCTTTTTTATTATAGATAAATCCATACAATATCTACTAATATATTCCTCTCTTGGACCCTTGGTATAGGTATCTCTTTAGCCAATTTTTGATATCATGTTTGCTAATGATACAAACTCCTATCTCTCTTCTAGAAGATAACTTCAAAAAAATGGTCTCTAGAATTTAAGTCTATTGTAATTATTCTAGCCCAAATTTTTATTAATAAATCCTCAATTTTTGGGTTGAATAACTCCCCACTTGATTCACTTCCTAATATTGGTTAGTCTTATAAAGGGTTGCATTAGCAAAAAAATTGAACTGCTTCATTTTTGGAGGCCTTATGACTAATATTTAGATTTTTAATTCCTTTCATGATGATTGATAGGAATTTTTGTATTTACAATTTAAACTCATTAAAAACACTTTCCTCTTTCCTTTGTGTGTATGCAAGATGCTCCAAAAACGTACACTATTTTGAAGTGTTTTTGGCCTCAAGATGAGTAGTAGATGTCTAATTGGTTAACTTCCATTTCTAGTAAGACTGTCAAATTTACGATGAGTGGTTAACTTTGTATCGGGGTTAAAAATGTACAAATCAAATTAATTTTCCTTGTAGATGTGTGTTCTCTATTGGCACAAGGAACAAATCCAAGGTGAGGAAAAGGGAGTTGATACTTGTTAAGTGTCATGAATTGGTGAGGTAGGTGAAATGTAGACCGAGGTGGTAATGACTCGTGAAGGGTGGTGGCAGAAATGGTTTTCACTTGAAGAAGATCACTAAAGTAGATGTATGGGAGCCCATGGATTTGAAGGCTCATAGAGGATGGTGGCACCGATGGTTACCACATGTTGACCATTTATGTCCAAAACATACATCAAATTCCTAAGACCCCATAGTGAATGGTTATGTTGGTTGAGGCCGGATGTATAAAATCAATAAAATATAATGTTTCAAAGGAATATACATGGCATGAAGCAGTTAGGTGTAGAGTCTCATTAAAGCTGTCTTATATTTGACAACCAAATTATTAAGAGAAATAAGCTTAGGGATGTAAAACTAGGTGAAATCCATGAAAATGATTAGAGGCTTGATTTTTACTAATAAATTTTGAATAATGGCTCCTTTAATCATAATATTGGTCTCATTTAAAGCTCAAAGGGCCACACATAAGAACTTTTTTAGACATAGAGGTGGAGAGATCTAGGATATTTTAGTGATAAAATTTGGGGTAGTTTTATTTGGTTTTCTTAATCAAATTAGATTCAAATCACCCTTTTATTGTTCCAGATGGTTCCTTTCACTTGCAAAGATACTATCTTGGTAGCATATTATCTCCATGGCCCACTAGAACAAATTAGAGAGATTAAATTATTAAGGATCAAAGAATTAAGCTATCGTAGTGATCAAGAGGTGATTTTTTATTTGAATCAACAAAAGTAAACATATTATTTATTCATCCTCTTTTTTTTTTAGGGATGCACATGTGTACTTGTTGGTTTATTTTTTTCCAAAATAAGATTATTTCAAGGCATAACTTGTGTTTATTTCTATGAATAATTTTGCATGGAAGGATCTAGATATACTTTAATCTCTCCGTTCATTGGTGGATAAGTTGTTCATACCTAGTGTTGACAGATGGCTACTTTTCAACCTATGACTTCTTTAGAGGGAATTTTATGAGTAATTTTTCTTTCCATTTTTGTAAATAAATTTGTATAAAGTTAGAGGAGAAATCCTTTATACTCATTTTTGGCTATTGATCAAACTTGGTTTCCTAATCGAGAATTCTAGTTTCTATTTTTTTAGTAATTGAATAGTGATAATATTTCTTAGTTCAAAGAGAATATATTATAGGATGTAGAGCAAGTGTTATGGTTATGTTAGGAAGCTTTGAAAGTGTAGATCATTCATTTTTATTAAGTACTTGTTAGTGTTTGGTAGACATTTATAAGTAATTAATTATAAAAATCCTTACATATTTTCACTCCTCCATGTCTTCTATAATAAAATTAATATTAGTTTGTTGTCATTCTATGATATCTTGTTTTCATGTGTAATGAAGGGTACATTTAGGATCATTCATTATTTGTATGAATTAATGGTGGATGTACAAAAAAATTATAGATTGTTGTCTTCTTTTGGTTATCATTAACTTGCTTGATCTAAATTTTAATAACTCCTTTCCTAATGGATTAATTCATTGGTATTAGTTCATTTAATAACCTTCTTGCATTGATATCTCCATCCACTTTCATACCTTATTGAAGTATCATTATATATTTGTAAATCCTTCAAGCTTTCATCCATTAGAGCTCTGGATTCATGTTAATGAGATTTCATTTGAATATTTGGTTAGTATTGAGAGAAATTAACTTATATATTATGGATATATTTTTCATTATTATTTGTTTGAGTACAATATTTTCCTAGTCCCAAGCATATTTTTAATTTTATTGCAAGTGACAACTAATTGGGTGGTAATTCATAGTGGTCATGATGTTTGGGCGGGTCTGTTATTTTATATTTGTATCTTCCATGTTATTTGACATAATTTAGGTTGCTAAAGGGTCTCTCACATATGTATTTGCTGGAGCTCAACATTGCACCCTGCTCTCCGAGTTATATAAAACCCAAAAAATTTAGGCAACACATGATTGTTTTCAAGTTGTGGTACTTTCTCTTGAGACATACCTCCATATAAGGTTGGTTTCTCTTTAAATTCCTATTGATAAAACTCATTATACTTATAGAATTGAAACTATCTAATCCTGCTCTAATAATCCAAGGGACTAGAGGAAGAGAAATGCATAAAAGGGGAAATCCTAACCTAAGGGGAGTTAATAGCACCATAAGAGAGGAAGGACTATCTTAAATGAGTAAAAGTGGTAGAAAATGAAGGAGAGATAAAACATAAGCACCATAGTCCAAAAAATATTCAAAATTCCATTATCATGGAGCACAACATAAATAAAACCCTATAAGGAGATAAAACATGCACCCTAAACCAAAAATACAATAGAGAGGCAAAATTACAAGTAAAACACAATATAGGCAAGAAAATATCCAAAAACACATATTTTATTTCTTAAGAAGGTGCAAAGTCCATTATAAGGGAGGAGGAAGGAAAAACTCATTACAATGGACTAATTTTGAGGTCTGCTGACTCAAAAATACTCTGGAAACACTTTGACGTGAAGCCCTTGTATTATGATAGGGTCCAACCTTTACAAATGAGCATCATTGCCAAATATATAGAAAATGAGAGAGAGAAAAGGGAAAATATCAATTTCAAGATCAAAACACCAACAACATGTATTAAATATCTGAAAACCATGATGGGCACCCCTGTAAGACCATTACACACATCATTTTGTTTATAGGAGAAGGAATGCACACCACACTTCATCTAATCGGTAGTTGAACTACCTAGACTTGTATATTAATTAATGGGGATATTGTTACATTTTGGACCCACTTAACTCCACCAACCTCTAAATTTCATGATGTTAAACTTAATTTCATGATGATATCTTTCCAACAAGACTGATTTTAAAAGTTTTGGAATTTTGTGGAGGAAGATATGGCCATGAAAATTTCCATGGCATGAGAGGAATATGTTAGATTTCCACGTGGGTCGTGACAACCAATTTAACTTTTATTTGGTACTAGGGTGGATAAAGTGTTTGGTTTAGGAATTGGAGGAATGGAATAATTTTTCTGTGAGTGTCACTTGGGCCCAACTTAACCACTCTAGTGAATACCCGTGCACTCTATCCCCATGATCTGTGATGTTGGTCACTCAAAGAAAAATTGACCCATGAGCATAGTTATCTTTGTTTTTTCAATCTCTACCTCAGCCAAAACACCAAAATTTCCTTCCCTAATTCATCTCATTAACCAATTTTCTTATGTGGTGCACTAAAGGAACACATGAACAATTCCTTATGTTCCCAATATGTCTGATTTAGCTAACTAGGAGAAAATATTGTGTAATTCAACCTTGAAACATGAAAATTGGATACATATGGAAATGAAGGGATTTGGAAATATAGAAATACACTTGTTCTAACATTTTTTCCCTCTTTGATCAATTTTACTACCCAAGTCCAAGATGGAATTTTAGGTTATCAAAATTTTCTTAGAGGGAATAATTTTTATAATAGTTTAGTGACTTAACAGAGCTATTACCTTTCTATATAAGAGATCAATGGCCTTGAAGCCAATTGGGAATGGAGTCGCATGAAAATATAAAAACTAGTCTAAACTTGAATCTCTCATCCCTAAATCCACATGAATTACTATTTAGTCTTGGTGATGATATGTTACGCTTGAATTGATCAATCTCATTATATAAATTGTTCTAAATTGAGTTTTAATGAGAGAGAAAATTGTCTTAAATTTGAAATCCCACTACAATTTCCTAAAACATATATTTTTTATATTCCTCTATGAATATTTTTAGATTTATCAGGGAAAATATAATCAATAGATTATAGATACACCATTAAAATGCCGAAGAATATAGATTATGATATACAGTCGATTAGACACATAAATATCTTAAAATCGATAGTGAATAACAAATCTTAATGAGAAAGAGCTAGAAGAAAATAAAATGAAGAAAAAGAGAAGGATAAAACTATATTTAAGTGGAGAAACTCAAAGGAAAAAAACCCCACTTGTGAAGAACTGTTTGGATAAAGAATTGACACAAGTATAACCCATCACTTCCACTTCACTCCTTGGTCTTGTACAATGTCTATTGAGTTATCTTTATTGATTAGTTAATACAATGATCATTGAATGTGTCTTATAATAAGATCTCATTCTGTATATTAGTCTCTACAAGTGTATATGTTGTAGCGAGAAAATCCTGAGAGGGATTACCCAAATCAATGTGGGTGGGTGAATCACTCAAGCCACTTCACTCTTAAATGTGAAATACCTTCACAATAAATTTTAATAAAAAAACTTTAATACAATATTGGGGTGTATTGCAGTGGTAGATCCCACTTGACATTATCACCCCAACACTCCCCCTTAATGTTAAGTGGGAAGACAAATCAGACATGCCAATTTTACCTTTTTATGCAAAAGGATTTTCAGAACCTTGAATCGATACAGATGATTCAAAGCTAGCATCTGCAAACAAGGTAAATCTACAGATCTTCCCATACATAAATTCTTAAGAAAAATGCTTTATATATGAAGACTTACATCAGACTATGGAGCATTTTATAAACTAAGGCATACCCATAACTAAATCTTCGCCTAGATTTACAAGTAACTTCACATAATGTGACACATTTACTTATTACAAACTAGAGGAAGTATTAGAAGTTTACATACAATGTTACAACCATGTGTAACCAATCCCTAAAGGATCACTTTGTTACATACAAATTGGGTGGTCATGATCTAATCTTAAAATTTGACCCAAGTCTTTTATAATAATCCATCAAGAGGTGGAATTTTCATACACACTCCCCCTCAATGGAAAATCTAATAGGCCCAACAAGGCACAAAACTTGCAAGACTTCACAAAATGCAATGGCTTAGTGAATATATTTGCAACTTGATCTCTGATGTTGAACTAGATTCTTTATCAAGAGCAATCGGCCTTCATATAGAGGAGGAATACTTCCTTTAGCTCCTATGTGTATCACTTCTCAATAGCCTCTTTAGCCACATGGCTCTTTTGTTGCTCCAAGTGATGGAACTGCATCAAAACTTGAACATAAATCTAGTTGTATATCCAACACAACATCAACATGGTTAGAGTCATGATAGACAACATAATAGGCATAACAACTATCATAATAATATGCTTAACAACTAACCATGTTACATTACAAATATGTTGAAAAAATTCAACATATTATACTACTAAAATATTTATTAGATGCAATCAGTATTGGACGTCTCCAATACAAACACAAAGGCATCCCCAAGTGTCATTTGATATGCATATAATAATATTTTACTAATCACATAAAATGTTTTATCAACAAACATATATATCTTATTCCAAGCCTTTTATACAAAGATAAGACTTGATAGATAACTGAGCTGATCAGATAATCAAATCATTCAAGAGTAATCACAATATTCATAGAATAAAATGACCATGTAAGAAAAATTTAATCTTAGACATGTCATATATGATCATATTTTTATGCCAAAAAACATGATTTAATAGTCAAAAACATTGTTTTGACAAAAGAAACATTATCAACAAAAAGGTTAGAGAAACCACGCTCATGAAATCACCTAACATAGGAATCCTAGTTAGATTCAAGTATTGAAAGATATCCCCCTCAATGTCTACATCCATTATATCAAAATTTGTGAAAAATAAACTTTCATAACAGTTTCGAGTTTTAGGGTACTCAAACAAGGGTATAGAGGTAGATTTATAAAACAATTTCCCAAAAACATACGCATATTCTTTGTAACCTCTAGGTACATCTTTCATGATGTATAAATTCACTTGATGCATTAAAAAATATGATATCAACTTATATTCTTCCTCTATGATAATTCTTTCTTTATTTGTGATGATAAACTTGTTCATGGTTAGACATAGTTAGGGTTTCGAATTACTCTTTATAGGGGTTCATGATGTCTGATTATTATCATGCAACTACCAAAATTCATCATGAATCAACATAATTTACATTTATTAACATAAGGGCTTCTAGTTTTCGGGGTAGTTTGTCTCCCTATGGGACATTTTTCTATACTAGTCACAAGATCTTAGATATTCCTAGCCATAAAATAGGCTTTCAATCAAACTCTTAGAATGTTATAATTTGTTTCATTCAAAATTTGAGACTTATCCATTGAAAAAATAGCAGAACTAGCCATTTTAAGATGGTATCGAGCATGATGAGAAAGAGCTAGAAGAAAATAAAATCAAGAACAAGAGATATATAACACCAGATTTAAGTGGAGAAATCCAAAGGAAAAAAATCCATTGGTAAATCATTGTATGTATTAAGAATTTACAAAAGTTTAACCCATCACTACCACTTCACTCCTTGGTATTTTACAATGTAATCGTAGATCTATCTCTCGTGATCGAGTTAATACAATTATTGTCGACTATATCTTAGAATAAGATCTTAGAATAAGATCTCATTATTTATGTTAATTTGTACAAATGTATACGTTGTAGACAAGCTGATCCTTAGAGGTATCACCAAAATCAATGCGGGAGGGTGATTCGATTGAGTTGTTTCACTCTTAAATTTGAAACACATTCACAATAAATTTTGATGAACAAACTTTAATAAAATATTGGGGTGTATTGTAGTGATAGATCCCACTTGACATTATCACCACAAGAAATCTCACTGTAATGAGAAAATGCCACCCCGGAAGTAACAAAACACAGTGTAAAGCACTTAGGGAAAGGAAACCTATACGCTAACAAGACAATGTGTTGAAAAGCACTTGGAGGAATTGAAAATAATCTAATATGTAAAATATGTAATAAAACAACTTAATGAGAATTCTTAAGATAAATCCCATTAACTTGGATCTACAATGAATTTCCATCAAGATTGAACAACTCAAAATAGTTTTCCTATTTACAAGAAGTGATGATGTACAACCCACTCTAAAGTGTATCAAACCTAGATTTCCACCCTAGTTTAGCTTTTTTTCATCCCATTTCAAGATTCAATCACCCACATTTAAGGTTCAATCTCTATTATTATTATCAAACCACTCTTTATTTGATATTTTATGTTATTCTAATCTGATCATGGCATAATGTCTTAATTATTCAAGTTTAAACAATTCTATCATTCTAATTTGTCTTTGGTATGCACCTTAAAATTCTAAATGATGGGATAGTTATAGTGTATAAAATTATAAAGATAAAGGAATCCTAGCTTCTCTTCCATAAACTTGTTTGTAATGAGAAGTTCAATTGCTTTCTTGGTTGTGATTCTATCATCCCAAATATAATTTATTTCCTTTTTGGTACATTTATTTTGGTTGATATACATTGTTATCTTCATAATTTTGATCAGGTTATTGGTAGTAGAATCTTCTAAACCATTACCGCAAGGCTAATAACTATAATAAGTCTTCAAATAAATTCCAAGTATAAATGTCCAATTGTAAAATTTAGAGCCTAATAAATATTTTGCATATTAGAGATGATATTTTGAGAATGCCAAACCCTATCACAATATCTTCAAGAAATTCAAGGATAGTTCATTTATTAGCTTCTTTGACTTTCCACAACTTCTTTCCACATAGTAAAGTAATCTATTGTTGTTAAAACCCACTTGTGACCAATAATTAATGGAGGGTTAATCATTCCAATGAAATCAAGACCCCATAGGGATAATGGTTGATCCTCTTGAATTAAATGAATTGGAATGTTATCAACCTCCTTTTACTAGTGAAGAAAGCACAATCCTACCATTTTTTCACCCATTGATGAGAATATACAAATAATTTGGGCCATAAGTATCTTTCCTTTATAATTCTTTTTTATTTTGTAGATAAATTTATACAAGAGAAACCATTGTGGAATTTCTCTAACATTTTTCTTGCATGCTCGCCTTCAATACATCTCAACAACACTCCATAAATGTTCCTTTTGAATACAATTTCACCAATTAATGCATAAGGAATTGATTGTAATCTCAAATGACTTATTTTTATTTACTTAGAATAGGAGGGTATGCACCAATGGATCAAAATGCTTGCATGTTATCAATCCATATGTGAATATTAAATGCATTTTCTTCATTCTGCTAAATTTTAGTGTTGTTTGGAAATTCCTCATTCATGAAGAGAGAGGTATCTTGATCAACTTTAGAATCCAAAGCTAGCTACTCAAAAAGTTCTCTTCCTCTTATGAAATTTTTCATCTTAATAATCACATCATATTACATCATTTTGGTTACCCATCTAACTCTTTTCTCCCTAACTACTTCTCCCATAGTGAATTCTCTCACACTAGAATGCAAGACTACATTTTGATATGAATAATGGAAAGCATAATATTTAATTTCTTTAGAGATATCATAATGGAAAATACCTATTTTTAATGTGATTATATATTAATTCATAATACTTCAATGTCTAGCTAAAGAAAACCATTGGTTTTCTCGCACCTTGATCATTTTGATGTGTCAAAATAGTAGTAATGCTAGATTCATCTTCATATGCATATAATATAAAATTCCTAGAGTAGGCATGGTAAATAAGTGTAGTAAATTGAGTTATTTATTGTTTTATATTAGAAACTATCACTTTTCCTTTTGTTATCCATTTGAAAAATGAATCATTTTTAGCATTATAGTAATGGGTCTAACCAATCCTATAAATTTAGCAATAAATATTATAACAAAGTTAATTTTCCCAAGGAATGATTGTAGAGCCTTCTTGTGAGTTAGAAAGGAGAGATATATGATGGATGATATTCTTTCTGGATCAATGGAAATACCATCCTTTGAAACAATATGCCCAAGAGCTTGCCCCCTAGGAACCACAAACTTACACTTCTTAGGGTTAAAGGATACCTCAAATTCCATGCATCTCTCAAAGACTCTTTCAAGATGACTTATATGATCTTTTCTCTACTTTGATAATATAGTTATATCATCTAGATAGATAAGGATGAAATGATTGATGTACCCTTTGAAATAAATATTGATTTCTCTTTGTAATGTGGCACTTGCATTTGATAAACCAAAAGTACTTTTATGAAATTGTTAGACCCCTAAAATATGCTAAGTACAAGTGTCATGAAGGATTTTGATGCACAAGAGTTAGGCACAAAGGCATATACATGATTATCACAAATAGTGCATGAGGTTTTGTGCCCAGGCCAAACATGTTTAAAAACTTAGCCACATTTTGATAGAACTGTGAGATGAATAGTGGAGTGACGAGCAACAAAGGTTTTGGAGATAAGAATAAAACATGAAGACTTGTAATTCAAGAAAAGTCCATTTTAGGACAGATCTCATGTAAAGGGATTTAAGATGACATGCGAGTTTTGACTATTAATATGATTAGATACGGGGTTCATTTTAAGACCCTCCCTCTGAAAAATTAGTTTAGAATGGGTGGCGAATCTCCAAAATCGACTTTCAAATCGATGGCAAATTTATGAAAAATGTTTCATGGTAAAGGTGATTTGGCAGGGTGTAATTTTCTTGGATGAGGTACAATGATAAGAAATATTGGCAAAATACATGCATAAGTTAATTTAACATATAAATAGTAGGCGAATTCACCCATATAAATGAATTATCAGTGGAAATTTTAGGCGAATTGGGCGGGACATGACTACTGAAAATTAGCCATTTCAATTTCTAAAATCCCTAATATTCACGAGTTTACGAAAATTCACCACTAAAATTTTCCTTGATTAGATATATATTTTATACTATAATATAATCTATAATTAGAAATCTTGCATGCTCTTGTAGATGACTTTTAATGCACATATGGCTATATCTAGCATGTGATCTATTTTGGAGAGTGCATGAGTAGTGAAGGGTAAGTCCCCACTACCATTAAATCTATATTGATTTACATGGTTTAGGGATTTTGATGAGGCATTTATGTAATAGATTTATGTTGTTGGTTTATGAGTGTGCATGACTTATGGTGATATTACTATGCATGCATGTGGTTTTTATGTTTTACAAGACTTAGTATAATGGATCCTTGTGGTTGGATATTTATTATTGAAATATTTGTGACTCGTTCTTGTATGGTAAATTTAATCTTGATTCTTGTATGAGTCAATCTTACATATCATTATGATCTAGATCCACTTCATGTTATAATTTATTCTTGAATGGATATTATGGATATGGAATATTTGTATGATCATGATAACTCCTTAACAAAGCTACCATAAAAGAGGGACTTGGTACCCTTGTGTGCTTGGGTGAGCACTCGTTTTGATTGAGTGATGAGCCAGCGCACCTTGGGCTATTGGGTAAAATAAAAGATTACATTTTGGTTTCATTTCGGGACATCTTTTCTAGATGTTTTCTAGGATGTTGCATGATGAAGACGTATTGGTTAACTTTGGCTAGTATTAAGGAATGGTTAGACAATTTAGAGGAAGAGTATGCAAATATATTTAACACAAGACCTAATTTTGATACACGTGCATGAGTTGAATAGAATATTTATCATGAGCTCTATGAGATGTTTTTTGCATGTTTTCCAATAGATTTTTATGAGTGGCTAGTAGCTTATGCATCTAAGAGAAATTGGAGGTTTCAGAAAATTGTTTGGACATATGAATAATTTATGGCTTTGCATCATGTTGATTTGACTTGGACACACATTGTAGATCATTATTGGAGTCATGTTTTGAATAGATACATTTTGGAGTACATAGTTTCTACCTATTCTTGTCCATAGGTTGTTGAGTTTCAATTCGTCTTCAAACCTAGAGTATCTTATCTACATGAAATTCCTTTAACGATTAAGATCTTGATTGAAACTTTGGATTTGGAAGAAAATACTATGGCTAGCTAAACCCTACCATGCATGGGGGAAGGAGTAGATGTGGTGAAATATGGTGGACCTAGCAGTAGAAAGATAGAGAGAAGAAAGGTGGATTAAGTTTAATGAGGCATGCGAGAGGGATTTAGAGAAGCGACATGAAGTTATATAATAAATGGCATTATGGAGAGAGATGTCTCATGAAGTATTTTTAGCTCATGCGAGAGGACATGGAGTTGGATCATCTAGAACTCCCCCATTTGGGTAAGCATGGAAGAGAAACCTCTTCGACCTCAAATTAGAGTGCATCGGTGGAAACTACAAGGACCATGGGCATGCATTTTATCCCTCATGGCAACCTAGCCGTTGTGTTTGGTTTTCAGTTTCTATGATAGTCATTAGTAAGAAAAATAGTGTGGGAAGTAGAGTAGCGATAGATAGAGTGAATTTTCCATCAATTTCAAGAGTTAATCAAGTATCTTATTCATCTATTGTAGCGCAAATCACTTTGTTATTTTGAGGTCCAGTTAGAGGTATATTTTCTAGCAGTGTCATCAAGAGATAAAACGAGCATGTAGAATGTTGGTATTACATCATGAAGTAGTATAAATTCACATACCATGGGAGTTAAGTTTAGTAAAACTACTATAACATAAGGTATTACATCCTCTAGTCCATTTCCAACTACAGGAGGAGGATCACGAGGGTTAGGTGGCTCGGATTGAGTGGATCTTGTGGTTTTGGAGGTGGAGGGAACACAAGAGGTAATTCGGGTTCCAGATCGGGTGGGCATGGTCTATACCAAGCCCAAAAATTGTATTTTTAAATGTCTCTTGCCTCCCATAATATAATTGAATATGTAGTTGAGTATGTATATATAAGTGAGATACTATAGCATGCTAACAGGATTATAGATCCAAAGTATAAGTAAAGACAATTTGATACCACATTACAAGGGCACGCACTAGACTTATGTAGATTATACCACAATGTGCGATACCTTTTTAGCCTAGTTTCACATCCCTAAGTTTCAGTAGAAGAGCATCAACATAATGAAGGACATCAAGCAGGGCATGACTGAGATTGTAAGGGAGTATGATGCCCACTTTAAGACTTTATTATCAAAGTTATCTTATGACATTCACCCGAGTCAGCAAGCTCAATGATTCATTAGAGGTTTGATCATTCCTTTTATAAGGTAAATCTCAAACAAGACTTATATAGGCCCGCATGATGCTTGAGGCCACTCCATATGGTGAGGAAATTTGGAGCATAGACACTAGATTTAACCCATTTTTGGATGCTCAAATTGTAGATATGGCAAAAAAGTTGGAGAAGTTGTCAGCTAATTCATCTCATGAGATGCATAGTGGTATTTGGTACATGGATTGTGAAGTAGAAAGATATACTAAGGATATTTTCCTTAGTAAATTGGTGTGTGCCATATTGTTGGATTGCGAGATTTGTCATTTAGATCATGATTCAAGTAGATGCCAAAAATTACAACACATGGTAAGGAATATTTTGTCATGCTACTCTAATATTTTCTAGTCTACCACTCATGATATAGAGAATTACAGGTTGATTAATCATATTCATGAGGCCATTAATATTGGGGTACGTCTAACCAGTATTACAAACAATTCTAAGGAATAAGGTGAGCATCATGATCATAATTACAATGAAGGGTGCTTTGATGGAGGTAGAGGTAGAGGTAGAGGATACCATAGAGGATTTAGAGTCCAAGGTTGTGGCGGTGGAAGAAGTGAGTTCCCTTATGGAACATGTTACACATGTGAATCCACGATCATTACAACCACAAATTCCCTCATAATGTTATTTGCTCATTTTATGAAAAGAACAAAAATTATGAATAATGCCTGGATTTGTATGAGAACTTGAGCAATAAACACAAGAAATATAAGGTCACAGGAATGGTAATAGTACAATGCACTATGGAAGATCATTGGATGTCAAAGTTAGCACTCTGATCCCGATATGGTGTCTATACTACATGCATTGAGTTTGTATGGTGTCGGGAGGTTCCTAAATAGATTCCTATTATTACAAAAGAGGAGGTATTGAATGAAAAGTATCCAAAACCTACTCATAAGAAGGGATTTTATCAAGAAACCATGGAAGTTATTAGAAACTTGTAGGGTGAGATATAATGCTTAAAATAGAAACTTGCAGGGTGAGATATAATGCTTAAAATAGAAGTTGCAAAATATGGAGAAGGAAAAAGTAGTTGAGCTTCCTCAGAAGGATGTTGATGAATTAAAGGAGGTTTGTAAGAGACTATGACAAGATAACATAATTAATTTTCTATGGGAATGGATAAGGAAGAATATATCATGCATAGGAGTGGATTACGAGAGACATATTTTACATGATAATTTACCTATTCACGAGTTTCTTATATGACAAATAAATCACTCGAATGTTTTTGTTGATGGATTTTTTCTAAGTAACATCTTGATTGATACATCTACAAAAGTTAATGTGCTCACTCGGAGGCATGGAATCAGATGAGGAGGCCACCATTACGAGTTATCTTAAAAATTTTGGTTTATGGCAAATAGGACTAAAGCCATGCCTATTTGAGTCTTGAAGTATGCTACTATTACTATAAAAGGGGCCAAGTTTATTGGGGACTTTTAAGTCTTAGCAATTGCAGTGGTAGAAAATTTTCCAACATTGCTTGGGCACCCTTGGTGTTATACAAATAATTTTGATATGTACTTTAATAAAGGATATATCATTTTCTAGAACAAGGAAGAGCACGTCATCATCCCTTTGACCAAAAAAATCTGCACCTTATGTGGAACCTTTAAGTGAAGAGGATTTGCATAGAATCTATATGTGCACCATTAGAGATCTTGAGGTACTTGAGACATCAAAGGAATGGGTTACTTAGTGGGACAATGAACATTTTATGAGTGATACTATAAGTGTTTCATGTGAAAATTGGGCACATGGGACTTATGAAATGATTGGTCGTGAGATGAAAAAGTACAGTTATGTGTATAATTAGGTTGTGTTGTGTTAGGTGTTTAGGTAGTAACCAAGTACCAAGGTACACTGGTTAAGGAAATAGTAAAGTATTCCTACATGCTATGGAATTTCAATGGATAGACCAAGTGGAGAAAAGGAATATCTTGGTATACACCTTGTGTGGGACAACAATGTGCTTGTGGATGGTACATAGAGATGGTCTTTTAGAGTAGCAAGAAGTGAGAATCACCTTCTCTGCTAGATTTATTCAAAGTAATGCACCTACCAAGAAATGTGAATTTCATGAGAAGGATTTTTCTTCGCATCACATTCAGTAGTGTGAGAGACTTTGAACAAAGGGGCAGGAGACCTTACCACCTTCATTATGGGTGCATGAGTTCTACTTCACCTTGTGAGGTTGCACATGTGCATGGTATGTCTATGCATGATTGAATAGAGAAATAGGGAATTGACAAGAATTGAATGCAGATATGATTCAAATCTTTGGCTATTTTTATACTAAACCTCTAATTAATGAGGCATTAGAAGTTATGAATCACTTGACTATGGGAGATAGTGCAAAGGATGAGGAAATTATCGAGGATTTTTAGGCGAGTCAGGTTTGGATGTGCACTTTGAAGAAGAGAGATGGGGAAAAACTTGGGTGTGCCTACCTAGAAAAATAAAAAGGTAAGATGGTCTACATAATTGATGATGAAGAAGTGGAGAATCTATATGTTGACCATACTGTAGGTATGTGTGAGGTCTTGGAAAGTGCATATGAGAAGGCACGCACATATCATGAGCCTATGAAAATGAATAAGGTTAACATTTGGATAGATGTTTTACACAAGGAGGCCATCATTGGTAATTACTAGTCCGACTCGGAGGTTGCAAAAATAAGCCGAGTTGTGTGAATTCCATGACCTCTTTCCTAGAGGTTACCATGAGTTAAAAGAGGTGCATCACTCATTGGGTGAGATGCAGATCATGTTAAATGAAGGTGCATGTCTGGTTAGGAAGAGACCTTACAGGATGAATCCTAATTTGTGAGTCAAGGTAAAGGAAGAAATTGATAATATGTTTAAATTTGGGATCATTGAGCCCATCATGGATTCAAAATGGGTTAGCCCTATGGTGATAAGTATAAATAAAGATGGAATAATAAGAATTTGTGTTGATTATAGAATGTTCCATGTGTAATAGATCCCTTTCCCAAACCTTTTAGTGAAGAGATTCTAGAAGGCATTGTAATGAGTGAGATCTACTCCTTCACTAATGGATTTTCTTGAAATCATTAGGTGAGAATTGCTAAAGAGGATCAAGAGAAAAAACTTTCACCACTGAGTGGGGAAGTTTTACATACACAATTATGTCTTTTGGATTGAAGAATGTACCTACAATATTTTTGTGCATTGTTGTGCAAGCATTCCAAGACTTCATTCATAAGTTTTTACAAGTTTATTTAGATGGTTGGATAGTTTATGGGCTAGTGAAAGATCATTGTTACAATTTAAGGCTTATTTTTAAGATGTTTTAGAAGTTAATCATCTCCTTTAACATTAAGAAGAGCATTTTTACTACACCCTTTAGAGCTTTGTGGGGCATATTATTTGTAAAGAAATCTTGTTAGTAGATCCTTCTAAGGTTGTTGTTATTTTGGGCTTAGAGGAACCTAATAACTAGAGTGAGGTGCATGGATTATTAGGACATATAGGGTATAACGGGAAGTTTATCAAAGGTTATGCTAGGATTTCCATGCCCTTGGAGGAATTATTGAAGAGTAAAGGAAAGTTCCATTGGGGTGAAGTACAATAACGCATGTTTGAGACATTGAAGGAAAGGATTGCTACAATGCCTATTTTTTGCTTTCCTTCATGGACAAACCTTCTCATGTGCATGTTGACACCACGACATGGCCATTGGTGTGGTATTATCCCATCCTAGAGAATATAATCATCAATTTGTTTTGCAAGGAGTAATTTGACCCTAGTGAACAAAATTATACAACTATAAAGCCCGAGCTTTGTCCAGTGATAGTGCATACTCATTTGGAAACCTCTTTTATTTTTATATGAAATGGCAATGGTAAAAAAAAATATTTTATAAGGCGGATATTGGATTCTTTTATTTCAATAATTTGACTTGGTGGTGGTTAATCTAGGAAAGAGAAATTTCAAACTAGATCATCTATCAATTAATAGGATGCACTGAGCAAGGAATGGAACAATTATTTAGATTGGCATGTATCCTATAACAATAATATATTGGGTATTACATACAGTGTTTCCCCAAAAAACTGAAGAGTTTAGAGAAGAAATAATATGTATATTTTTAAGAGATATAAGGTGATGGATGATTAAGTCTATTTTGTAGGTTTTGTGGGCTTGTTGTGGACATTGCAGAGACAACTTAAGATGGATTACCTAAGCATAGTAAAGCATGATCCCTTTAATTTGATGTGAATTTGAGGCTATTGAGGTTATTTCCCACCCGATGTAAGAATTCATAGATTATCTTCAAGGTGGGAAGAAGAAGTTCTTACAAAGGATTTACGCAAGACGGAAAATTTTTTGGAAGATATCGGTAGTTATGGAAAGAGTTTAAAGAGTGTATTTATAAACAATAAGATATTTAACATGAATGGTGCACACCATTTCATGAATAGAAAATGGAGTTAGAAGATAGAAAATAACTAATATATGTGATGTTGGAAGGATATAATGGGATGATAAGCATTTTTGTACTTTGGGCATTCAAGACAAATAAAGCAAAGCCCTTTAATTTGGTGATAGATGGAGGTTGTTTTTCGAGGAATTTATGACTCTTCAAGTTTATGCGTAAGAGGTTTGGATGATGAGAAAGAACTTAAAGAGTGTATTTATAAACTAATGTAGTTAGATGAAAGGTGTTCCATTTCTAGATGGAGTTAGAAGATAGAAAATTGTAGAAGGCTTGGCATGATAGGACATATAATACAAATATTGAAGTTGGATAGATGGTTTTTCTTTATGACTCCAAGTTTATGACATAATTTATTCAAGTGCTTTCTAGTTACTGAGGTGTTGGATGGGACACGATTTCCCAATTAATTCAACAGAGTATCCTGAAGCCCTACTATAAATAAGTCTTCTGGTGTTTATAATAAGGTATGATTTCCATTATATTAGGTTCCATTTAATTCATTTCCTTTATATGTGTTTCATTTCATCATTGTTATGCTTTATCAATTTAGTTTAGTGTGTTGTGTAATAAGCAAACTTACGCACTTAAGCTCATTTAATTTCAACTAATTTCATATGTAGGACCACGCATACCCTTAGTGTGGGGAAGATTGAAGTGCGAGAAGAGAATAAAATATTTTTTTCCCTTTGTTAGGGATTAGATTGGTTAAAGATCATTTGGGAAATTTATCATGGAAGTGGATAAACGTTTTGTATAAGGTGTTTTGAAGAAGGTCCAGATGATGAAGATCACACAGGTAAAGTTATTTTGTAGTATAATTTGAGGTAGCCATGGACATGAGAAACTAATTGGGATATGGCACGAGAGGGTTTTTACTTTGGCATAGTGAGGTATGCAAAGGAGGTATGTGACAAAGAAATAGTATTATCATGCTATAAGGTTATGAATCCAGTGAGTGAGGTGAAGTCATGAAATTTGTTATAAAGGGAAAAGGAACTTTATGGAAAAAGTAACTTAAAATTTTGGGTCGAAGTAAAAATATGACCATTAGAGGGTCATGAAAAAGTATAAATATGGGGTTATGGTAGTCATTTGTCTACCTTTATTTTGAAGAAATAGAAGAAATACCTTGAGTAGTTTCGAGAGAGACGAAGAGTTTAGAAGTGACGTGAAGTGTTTAAAAACAAGGATTTATTATGAGCTATGCAGAGATCCTTATGGAGAGGTGAGTTGGAATTGGTAGTAGAGAAATGAATGGTTGCATACGTTTGTATCCATTGGAAGTCATTAGTCTTTGGTAGAGAAGGGTCAAAGTACATAACACCTAAGGCATGCAGAGAGAAGATAAATGACACCAAAATTAAGAAGGTTGCACAAAATGAAGCTTGAGGTTATGGTGGAGGAGCCCTTACAAGAAATATATTCCAAATTAAATACCCCCTCATGTTTTGTAGGTGGAGTTATGGAAATCAAAGCTTACTCACTATAAGATTAATGATTTTAACCACCACATGAAGGAGATTGAAAATAAGATGAGGGAAGGCCTGACAAAGACACTCCCAAAGGTATATGAGGCTGGAAACCCTTGAATTGATGACTCTGTTTAGAGAGAGTTGGGAAAAATGAGCATTTTACAGTTATGGGAGCTTTCATTCTTCACAAAACCTGCACATTTGTTTCAGTGGCTCATGTTGTGGGTACATAAAAACTTATTCTACTTTGAAGGGAGAAGGATGTGCCTTATAGGCCAATTACTTGAATGAGTTACAAGGATAAGAATCACAGAGGAAGATGTATCAGTAGATTTGAAGGCCACAACTAAAATTGAGGAGATTTCCAAGAAACTAAACTATGAGAAGGGAGGT
The DNA here is from genome assembly GCA_018340775.1 of Taxus wallichiana var. yunnanensis. Lineage (NCBI taxonomy): Eukaryota > Viridiplantae > Streptophyta > Pinopsida > Cupressales > Taxaceae > Taxus > Taxus wallichiana. The sequence continues at coordinate 555,432,963 of CM031237.1, read as the reverse complement.
AGGGAAAAAACCATTGTGGATTTGAATGATATAACACATATGGTCCTTTCCTTACTCGTGAGCTATAAATTGGGTGTGTTAGAAAATTAGACAGATATAAGCAAAATCCTTTTGTATGTAGGTTATAGAATCTTAAAGAGGGTGCATTATAACTTGGCACAATATGATACAGACAACATCATAGAGGAAGAACGTTTACATAAAGAAGGGGAAAAAATCACATGGGGTTCCATCCTTCTTTTGATCATATTTTAGGAGGTAGGCATCCTAGATGGACCTAATGGGAATATATTTTTACCCATCAGTAGATCCATCACCTACCGTATAATTTATAGGATTTACTTGTGATGGCATCATTTCAAATGCATACAAGGCATGCATTGATAAATGGTATGATATACTGCGCAAGCCCTTTAAGAATGAATGGTGCATTCTGCATGAACTCCCTACACTAGTTGGGGACAAATTGAAGTTTGAATTAATGCAACAATTTAGTCTTTCAATATTCAAATAGGTAAATGGTGAGATGGTGCTGTGGTGATAACTCTCATTTTCATTCACTGCAAAGCATCTAAATTGCTCCATCAATAGGATAAAGTATGCACAAAAATTGACTTATGACGTAGATAAGGTAGATTTTGATGTACACACTCTTCGTGTCATTTATAGGTATGACTATAGGCCTGAATACCTTGAAGTATTGGAGCCAGATTTCTTATATATGCACCCACAGATCAATGTGACCATAAAGGGGTTCATCCATATAGTGTTTGTATAGTTGCGGCCCGAGACAAAAGGGGGAGTTGATGTGGAATTCATGGATTCCACTTTCCCTAAACCTAGAGAAGCACCGATACCTCCCATAAAGGTAAGTACAAAGGAGGCAACATGATGAAGGGGAGGAAGAAAGAAGTGAATGGAAATTAGATACTTCTCGTAAGATAAATTATTACACGTGCAGAGGTAGTAGTGAGGGTGCGGGAACCTCGCAGAAATGTGGTGTTGATTAGAAAGAGGAGAAGTGCCCGAAGGTGTAAAAATTCTTTAGCACAAAGACAAAGGCTGAATTAAATAAGAATAGGACTATGTTGCATTCAGGGAATAACTTGAGCAAGAGTTCAAGGAACAGGCTTAGAGAGGATCCAAAGAGAAAGTAGACGAAGAGGTTGAGATGCATGAGAAAGGTAGAGCATTAGTTCCGATAAGGTAAATCATAATTTACCAATGTAGTCTGCTAAGAAAGAGAGAGAAGGAAAGGGTGAATCCTTTGTAATAAAAGAGAACAAAGGACTAGGAATAGGGACCGGGACCTTAACTTTAAAGAAGTAGAGAACAAATATGAAGGTGTAAAGGAAGCGGTGGACTCCAAGGTCACCACATATGGACTTTATAGATGATCCTACAAAAGTGTTATACACACATTTCTATAGTACCTTGCCTATGGAGAAGCTACGGCCTTGGCAGCAATAGGACCTAGAAGGAGGAGTGTCAATAATGAAGAAAATGTTAAGTTGGAATATACATTCCCATGCAGAAGATTCAGATTTTGAATTTTGTGAGCATGTGATCGAGACATATATATTACAGAAAATAATAGGACAAAAGTATAAGGCTATCAATCCTAACCACTTGACAGATGAGAAGGCATGTAACACCTTGAACAAATTGGCTTTGGAAGTGGTGAAGAACTTGGACTCAAGTGCTATGGTATGCACCCTTATGGCTGAAAAGAAAGAGAAGGAACAAGAGATAGACCAACTGCGCAATATGTTATGGGGTGAATAGGGCTAAACTAAGGAAGTTTATGATAAAGCGGGTAGGATAGTAAAACAAATATTGGGACAATGTCCCTCTTTAGGAGTCAAAGCTAGGATGGACTATGGGGATGAGATGGAATACCTAGAGGACCTGGTTGGCATGTTCTTGGTCAACATCAAATGTGTGGGGCCTACAGAGAGGAGGATATTGTAGAATAAAATAAGAATATTAAAATTACAATGGAATCCAGAATCACTAATCTAGAGGAATTTCTCACCTAGCTCAAGGAAATGAATACAAAGTCAAATATTGGATTTAATAGTTATGGGAAGTATGAGCCTTATGTTGATGTGAGGTTGGTGGATGAGGAAGCAACTCTGAAGTCTATACAAGAAAATAACCCTACCAATAAGATAGAGTGCGTTTAATCGATATTGGATACAGAGGAATAGAAAAAAAGGTTAAAGAAAAGCACACAAAGCTTGAGTATAGAATTGGTGAGTTCCGAAATCTATCTTTGGAACACATGGACAATCTTGATGGCACTTGCATAGAAATAGAGGTGGTGATGAAGGATCTCAAAACTAGGTTAGATGAAATAACTCCTAACCAAATGCCGGGAATTGTGGAGGCTACGCTGGGGAAAGATTTGAAGGAGTTAGAGGAGTGGAAGAAACTAGTAAATGAAGTGGATACAAAATTTCCTTAGGTCTTTTAATCATCTTATCTCTTTCGATATGATTCTCATTTTGGTATTTTTCCATTTTTCAATTTTGTTTCCCATCTCAGAGTGTTTTACCTATGAACGAAGAATTGCTTAGAGAGGAAATCTAGCTATTGTGGTATAATGTTAGACCCATAAAAGATGTTAACTATAAGTGGCGTGAATGATTTTTTCATGCAAGAGTTAGGAGTGAAGGCACACACGGATTATTAATGATAGTGCATGAGGGTTTGCACAGGAAAAATATCTTTCTGAGACTTAGCCACGTGTTGATAAAGCGGGAGATGAACATTGGAGTGGTGGCCAAGTAAGGTTTTAGAGATAAGAATAGAACATGAATACTTACAATTCAAGAAAATTCCATTTTGGCACATATCTCATGTGAAGGGAGTTAAGACTACATGCATAGTTTTGGTTATTAATAGGATTATATCTATAGTTTATATTAGAATATAATCTATTATTAGCGATTTTGCATGCTCTTGTAGATGACTTGTAATGCACACATGATTGTTTCTAACATTTGAGATAATTTTGGAGAGTGCATGAGTAGTGAAGAGAAAGTCTCCAATACCTATAAATATGTATTGATTTGCACAATTTAGGGATTATGATGAGGTTTTTTTTGTAATAGAGTTATAATGTTGGTTTATGAGTGTGAATGAATTATGGTGATATTACTATGTATGTATGTATCTTATGTGTTTTAAAGTACTTAATATAATGGATCCTTGTGGTTGGATATTTATTGTTGACATATTTTTGATTGGTTCTTGCATGGTAAAGTTAATCTTAATTATTGTATGATTCAATATTTCATATGATTAAGATCTAGATCCAGTTCATGATATGCTTGTTATCCAAAAATCACCCCCAGGGTAAATTTTGATAACATGCATTAAATTCTCAAGTCCCAGGAAAATAGATTGATTCAGGGAAAAAATCATGTTTCTAGGGTCCCCTCAGATTTTTCTAACTCTCCTGTCCAGGTTGAAAAGAGAAAGTTCTGAGAAAGGTGAAAAAGTTGCAGAAAACAAGCTTGGGCCAGGAAAAATCATGAAAAATGGCTAAGTCCTAGTCCTCACAACAGTCGGGACGTGAGGGACATCTAGGCGTGAATCACCAAAGGCCGCCAGCGATCTGCAGAGTAAAGGAACATCTCGGGCCAAAGGACGCACGGACGCGGAAAAAGCGGGTTCGGCGAAGGAGAAGAAAATCAACTAACTGCTGAGTGGAATAGTCTGGGACATCTGGGCCGCGAGGACGCGAAGGACGCGAACCACCAGATCGGCCGAAAAGGAGAACTTTCGCCTTTGGGACCGGTTGGGACAAAGGGACGTGTGGAACGCGGATAGCCGAGGGAGCTGAAAGCCAATCAAATTATGCCACGTGTCATCGGAATATAAGGGATAAGGAATCCCATTTCGGGAGTGGATCGGAAGTTTTGTCCCAGGGCAGACCTTTGGGACATCCGGGACAAATGGACGTAGTGGACACGAAAAGCTGGCAGACCCGCGGACCAACCAAGTCATGACACGTGTCACAAGGGGAAACATCCAAATGAGAAAAGGGTGAGGTTTGAAGGGTCAGCCCTAGCCAATCAAAAGAGGACATGTGTCCAATGGAACAGATAAGTGTAGAGCTCGGGGAGGAGTTAGAAAATTTGGCCAAGTTTCGGCTAAAAAGCTAAAGGTAAAGGGAGACCCCGTGCCCCTGTCCTCCAATCAATGCATGCCACGTGTCCCCGATAGAGGGGGAAGGTAAAAACATTCGAAATCACAAAAAGGAAAAATTCAAAGGAAAACCCATGGGATAGGGAAGGAGAGAGAGTTACGCATCCAATCAATGCTTGACACGTGTCATCTAGGTGGCAGAGTGCGGGAAAAGATTTCAAAACACATTTTCACCTGTTTTGTGCCCTAAATCTTCAGATCGACATATCTTTCGATCCAGAGCTCGGATTTACACGTTCTTTATATCAACGGAAAGATTTTGAAATTATCTACATGATTCTAGGGTTAATCTTGAATTTTGGTGTAGTCTGGAGAGATAAAGTTGAGAAACAGCTCTGACGCATGTTCATGGCCAGAAGTGACATTTCAGCGACCAAATTAATGCCGAATGGGTCACATTCTCCTGTAATTCGGTCAAAAATGACAAGGTATGGGTTTGTAAGGTCCCACATGCCATTTTAATACATCTGTAGTCATGGAGGAATGGGCTCTCACATTTTTGTATGTTTCTGTCTCCTGGGCTCGACCCATGTAATGTAAAAGCCAGTTTTGGCTCATTTCTAAGAGGGGGGACATTTTTTTGGCATAGCAACTTCTTCTTTCACATCCAACAAGTGATTTTTTGAAGTATCAGACCTCTTCAAAGACTGTAATATTTTTTTACCTCTCTGAGGTTGTAATGCATGGTTTTGACACTGAAATGATAATGCAAGCTTTGTGAATAGTTTCAATCCTTTGTCTATATTATTTACTTCATTTCAGATCCTAAATTATATCTCATTAGCCTGTGTATGTTTTATGTTGCAATCTTTGGTCTGTGTCTTTTTCTTGACAAAAATTTTCACCACTCCTTTTGGTGCATCACCATCTTTAGTTAGTTTCAATTTTTGCATTTCTATCCCTGTCTCCTTGTAGTTTAGAGTAGGATTAGGATCTGAACCTCTGTAGTTGTGCAAGCATTAGATCTAATCAGAGGAGTTTGAGGAACCAGCCTCTAATCTAGAGATTCCTCTCTCAGTTTCACAAGTCCCACACTTGGAGAGAGGTTTCCATGTTGTGCAATCACACTAGATGCTAGAGTGATCAACCTAGAAGCCTGATCTGCATCTAGGGGTGCTGTGAGTCTGCAACAACAGTTTTGGCATGCCGGGTGGGACTAGAGGTCTCATTTTTATTGCAGAAAAGTTGATGTGCATCTGCTGTAATTTTCTTGCTTAAAAAGAGCTATTATTTGCATATCTGGCGACTCCAAGGGAAGAATCGATTGGTTTCAAGTGCAGGCCTGAAAACTCATGAGAAGAATCACCACAAGGTCAAGAGTTGGAGAAGAAGAAGTGTTGTTTGAATACCTGCAATTATCTCCAAGAAGAAGGTAAAGAGGAAGAAGGATTCAAAGGTCTCCATCTCCACCAAACAGAACTCTCTCAACTCCTCCACCTGGTAGGCCTTTCATTCAGTCAACAAGGGTTTTAAGACCAATCAGAATGGCTCAAAACAATCCCTACGGCAACTTCACAAGCAGCAGCCCACTTGCCCTCAATGCACAACATCCGGTTCCTATTAAAGCCTTAAAGAACATTCCCTACTTCACTAGAGAAAATCAGACTACTCCAGGTGATCACGTTAAGGATATTCCTAACCTTTGCGCAATCCATGAAATCAATGAAATGCAAGTGGTCATTGTCAAGTTCTTTGGCATCTTCATTCAAGGGTAAAGCATTGCAATGGTTTAGGAGCCTTGGAGCTGGTTCTATCACAACCTGGAATCAGTTTGTGTATTGCACTTCATGAGCAATTTGGAGAAAAGGGAGACAACTTGTCTCTTTTGGAGCAGTGACAACTATCAAGAGAGCTCCCAATGAGCAACTGACCGATTTCAACTTCAGATTTCAAAAGACTTGGGAGAGAATTCTAGTGGCAGTCAGGCCAACAGCAGAAGGTGCTTTTCTCTACTATCTCAAAGCTTTAAATTCTGATATTTCTATGTTAATTTAGTCTATGGGAGGCATAACTATCCCTATGGCTTATAGCATTGCCATTAGGGTGGAAAACTATTTGATCCAAGCTGGAAAACTTGCCCCTAGACCTCCCATGCCACTGTTTCCAAGTTTAGAGAATCCAAACACCAGTCAAGCACCTAATTTTGCTCCTTCTCCCACTCCTAGAAATCAGAGTTCAAATGAAGCTTCCACTTCATCTCCAAGTGCCCCAAATGAGCTTCAAGAGGTCATGAAGCAATTGTAAAACCTAGGAAACAAGTTGGTTACTCTCAAGAGGCAGCAAGCCCAAGGTTTCAAACCTTCTTATCAACCCCAAGCTCAGCCTAATAGGCAGCCATACCAACCACAAAGGCCACCCAACCTAGCTGCAACTATGAATCAAACAAGGCCCCCTGCCAATAGACCATTTCAGCCATATAATCCAAATGCCATGTCTGCCTCTAAGGCATTGGTGCCAACACAAAGAAACATTGCCTAGGAATATGATTGGTGTTTTCCATGCAATGAGCCTCATAACCAATTCATGTGCTTCAATGGTGCTTTGAATCAAGCACTAATGGTGACAACTACTGATGTGGAGGGTGAGAGAAGTCAAGGAAGCAGTCAACAACAGGAGACATTCCAACAACAATCAGCCCCAAATGACACCACATTGGTAATTTGGCAAGCAGAGGATTTTTGTGGTATGAACCAGGTAGTTTCTCAAGTTGTTGTAGCCAACACAAGGTCAAAAGGAGGAATTTGGTGAAGAACAGCCGTTATCCCCAACCAATCCACAACCTTCCATGGCTCCACAAATGGTTGGCAAGCAAAGTCCAGTTTCAAATGCACAAGGGCAGCCAAGAACAGCCCCTAGGCCAACTCAAATACCAGTTGTTGCTGCCCACATGCAAGGGGTGAATGTGTAAACCAAGGACGGTAAAAGGATACTTCATCCCCATTCAGTATCATTGATGAGATGAAGAATACAAATGTCAATATATCAATGTGGGAATCCCTATCTATCCCAGGCCAAAGAGATTTGCTACAAGCTTCCATGAAGGACTAGCCAACTTCGAATCAGCAAGTTCAGATGCAAGACAAAGTGCTTACAAAAATGCTGCTTGACTGAGGGAAATCATGGAGGACAGCAAGGTAAGATGTTGAAGCCCCCTCCTTTCTATGTTTCATTAATCATTGGAAATCAGCTAGTGCACAATTACATGATTGATTCTAGAGCAAGTAGTTTTGTCATGCCCAAACAAATAGCTGATCAACTAGGGCTCTAGTATGAAACAATATCCAAAGGGGTAGTGTAGTTAGATGGGACAGCAGAGTAATAACAGTTGGAGTGATTAGAAACTTGAGTCTTACCTTGCATGCATGTCCAAATGTTGTTGTTTCACAAGATGTATCAGTCATAAACCTCCCACCACTCTTTTCCCTTTGCTTGTCAAGGGACTTCACAACCAAGATTGGAGGCTATATTTCTGCTGATTGGTCACACATGCTGTTCAGAATGAGGTATGGAACTAAGGCTAAAATCAGGTCAGAACCTATTGTAAACTTCCATATTGAGCCTTACACTCCAAGTCAGATCAATGCCAATTGCTTAGCATTTGACCAAGAAGACCACCCAAGCACCGACGAGGTGACACTAAGGTTGGAAGCATCCCAGATCTAACTCTTGATGAATGGGAAAACAAGATACATGCATTTGATCCTTATCAAGAAGTGGAAGAATCTGAGCTAGGGGTCTATTGCATACATGAAGAAAGTCAGCCCATTCCCAGCATCACCAAGCCAGATCATAAGGACAACAATGAGGTATGGCAGCTATTTTTTGATGGATCAAGAAGTAGGCAAGGTGCAGGAGGTGGAGCTATGCTCATTTCACCACAAGGTATAAAGTATTACTCAGCCTTCCATTTTCAGTTTTCTTGCTCAAACAACACAGCTGAGTATGAAGCCTTAATTCATGGACTGCACTGGGCAAAGAAGAAAGGCATCAGGAATTTACAAGTATTTGGTGATAGTGAGCTGATCGTAAACCAAGTCAAAGGAAAAAATGCTGCCAAAAATGATCTGCTCAGATGCTACAAGAATCGGGTATGGGATCTTATTGAAGATTTTGAAGCTTTTAGCATCAATTCCATCCCAAGAAAAAGAATGAAGCCGCTGATAGGCTAGCAGCAATTGGGGCTGCGTTTGATGTTGTAGAAAGTATCAAAAGTGAGAAATCTCAGCCTCATATCAAATTGGTTGTGAGACCAGCTGTTCCAGATAACAACACAAGTTGGAAAGTCTTCGAGAATGATCATCAAATTGTTAATTTCCACCAAGAAGAAGCTGAGTTCTCCGCCAAGAATCAAGACAAGCTGCAGAAGCAGCAGAGTATGGTGACCAAGTGGTGCAGCTGAGAACCAACAAGCTGCCCAAAGGACTTATCACTTTGGAGTCCATTTTTAAACCGAATGATCAGTTCGGAAGGAGAAAGTGAACATTCAAGTAAAGGGTGAAGATTCGAGCCTATTTTAGTTGAAGAGGGCTAAACATTGCAGATTGGCAAAGTAAATACCTCACAAGAGAAATCTGATTTTGTTCAGCTTTGTCAAGAGTTCCCAGATGTCTTTGCTTGGACTTACAAAGATCTAAGAGGTTTCAACCCAAAGTTGGCACAACATACTATTGAGCTGGATCCGGAATCCAAGCCTGTCAGGAAAAAGCAAAGGCCAGTCAATCCCCATATTGAACCTCTCATGAGAAAAGAGTTAAGCAAGCTTATTGAGGCCAGTATCATCTTCCCCATCAAACACTCGAGTTGGGTTACAAACTTGGTGCCAGTAAGAAAGAGAAATGGAGAAATAAGATTGTGTGTGGACTTTCGCGATCTAAATAGAGCATCACTCAAAGATCATTATCCACTTCCATCAATGGAACAAATATTTCAGGTTATAGCTGGTTCAGAAAGGTTTTCATTGCTAGATGGATATTCAGGCTATAATCAGATAATGGTGAAGGAAGAAGATCAATTCAAGACGGCCTTCACTACAAAATGGGGCACATATGCTTACAAGAAGATGCCATTTGGACTGTCGAATGCCGGAGCAACATTCCAACGAGCTATGGATATGGCATTCAAAGGCTTGATCAACAAGATAGTGCTGGTATACCTAGATGATATCACTGTCTTCTCAAAGAATGTAGCAGACCATCTCTTTCACCTCAGGCAAGTGTTTCAGAGGTGTAGAAGGTTGAGTGTCTTTGAATCCTAAGAAGTGCATCTTTCTTGCACATGAAGGAAAGCTCCTTGGCCATATTGTCTCCAAGGAAGGATTAGCAATTGATCCTAGAGAGGGTTGAAGCCATAAGAGCACTACCATTGCAAGCCACAAGAAAGCCCTTGAGTTTCTTGGGAAGGATAAACTTTGTTCGGAGGTTTGTCCCAAATTTTACAGCCCTTGTCAAGCCTATCAAAATGTTAAAGAAAAGCATGGCTTTCAAGTGGACAGAGAGAAGGCAAGGAGATTTTTAAGCAATCAAAGAAGCCATCTCCCAAACACCAACTCTCATCAACCCAGACTTCTCCAAGGATTTCATCCTCTATGCATTTGGAGGTAATGACACTATCTCTACCATTTTGGTACAGCAGAACAAAGATAATGATGAGCAGCCAATTGCCTTCTTCAGCTAGAGCCTAGGTGACTATGAGGTAAGATACTCTTTTATTGAGAAGCATGTGCTTTGGCAAGAATCGAAGCTTGAAGAAATTCAAGCATTTAGTTTCAAACAACAAGGTCCAGTTGCTGGTCTCACATGTTGGGTCAAGGACTTCCTCCTCAATAAGGATTTGAATGAGGAAAGGGCAGGTTGGATCACCCGTGTCATGGAGTATGACATTGAGATCAAGATCACCAAGCTGGTAAGAGGGAAAGGATTGTGTGAGCAGCTAGTTTTAGGGAAGAAAAAAGAAGTATGCATTGAAGAAGAGGTTGTTTTAACAGTCCAGGACAGCCATGAGCCAAGTGGCAAGCAAGAAGAAGACAATGCTGCCCCCACTCCTTGCTGGACCCAAGGTATTATGCACTTCCTAGGCACAGGCCTATGCCCTCCGAGAGATGAACAAGACCCAAAGGAGACACTTCAGATTGCAGGCTGTCCCGTATGCCATTGTTGATGGAGTTTTGTTCAAGAAAGATGTAAATGGAGTGCTGCTGAGATGCATTAGCACAAATCAGATTCAAAGGGTGTTGGAAGAGTTTCATGGTGGACCAGCTGGTGGTCATTTTGCACCAAGAGTGACAGCTCTAAAAATCATGAAGGCTGGTTATTATTGGCCTAAGATCTTCAGTGATTGCTATGCATGGATCAAGAGGTGTAAGAATTGTGCATTCTTCACAGGAAAAGAGAGACTTGCTGCCCTTCCATTGCATCCAATCTTAGTTGACCAGCCATTCATGCAATGGGGTTTGGACTTCATTTGGGTCATTAATCCCAATTCAAGCATAGGGCACAAATGGATTTTGACAGCCATAGACTACTTCACCAAATGGATGAAAGTAGCACTCAAAGAGGCAAATGAGTCTAGCATCTTAGAATTTTATGAGGGGATAACAACCAGATTTGGTGTACCGCCACAATAATATCTCGATAATGCATTGGCATTCATTGGATCTAAGGTGGTGAGTGGGTTTCAAGAATGGTATTTACCTAAGCACTTCATCAAACTATTACCCCAAGGTAATGGCAGGCCGAGTCTACAAAAAGAGAACTTGTTGAGGATCATTAGGAGGACTCTTGACGAGAATCAGAGGTCTTGGCATACCAAACTGAAATCAGCCTTATGGGCTGATAGGATAACTCCCAAAAGATCCATGGGTAACTCTCCATTCAAGCTTGTCTATGGAAGAGAGGCAATCTTGCCCATGTCACTTGAGTTGCCAACGTTGGAACTCATGAAGTAGCTGGAGTTGCTAGAGTTTGAGCCCATGAAGGTGAGGTATGCAGAGTTGATGGAGCTGCAAGAGATCAGAAATCAGGCATCCCAAGCAATGGAAAAGGATCAAGCTTTGATCAAGAAGACCTTTGATAGAAAGGCCAAGGATAGATATTTTCAAGTTGGAGATCTAGTGTTGAAATGGGATGTGGACAGAGCAAAACCTAGGAAGGCATTCAAAATTTAATGCCATTTGGAGTGGCCCATACATGGTCACGAAGTGCAAAATAGCAATGCTTTCCAATTGGCCTCATTGGATGGTGAAGAACTGCAGATTCCGATCAATGGAATCTATCTCAGCGTTGCTTCTAGAGGGAAGTTCACTACTTTGTAAATATTATATTAGATTTTCATTCCTCCAAGGACTTGTGCACATTGTTTTGTTGTAGGTTAGTTTTGTTTTCCCTAAGTGCTTTGGAAAAGCTTGTTGTCCATGGAGATGCTTTGTAATCCTTGCTTTCATCAGGTGACTTTCCATCTTCCTCCTTACACATTCTCGAGTCGAGTTAGGGGTTCTAATCAGAATAGTTGATGACTCCATGCCCAATGGACTACTTCAGGAAACTAGTATCTTCTACCTAGTAGGCAGGTAACCCCGCTGAGTCGCTAGATTGTTATCCAAAATTCACCCCCCAGGGTAAATTTTGATAACATGCATTAAATTCTCAAGTCCCAGGAAAATAGATTGATTCAGGGCAAAAATCATGTTTCTAGGGTCCCCTCAGATTTTTTCTAACTCTCTGTCTAGGTTGAAAAGAGCAAGTTCTGAGAAAAGGTGAAAAAGTTGTAGAAAACAAGCTTGGGCTAGGAAAAATCATGAAAAATGGCTAAGTCCTAGTCCTCGCAACATTCGGGACGTGAGGGACATCTAGGCGCGAATCGGCCGAAAGGCCGCTAGGCAGTCTGCAGAGCAAAGGAACATCCGGGCCAAAGGGACGTGCGGGACGTGGAAAGTTGGTTCAGCCAAAGGAGAAGAAAATCGACTAACTGGCTGAGTAGAAAGCGAACATTCTCAGGACAGCTAGGCCGCGAGGACGTGAAGGACGTGAACCGCCGGATCGGCCGAAAAGGAGAACTTTCGACACTGGGACAGTTGGGACAAAGGGACGCGTGGGACGCGGATAGCCGAAGGAGCCGAAAGCCAATCAAATTACGCCACGTGTCATTGGCAGATAAGGGACAAGGAAGCCCATTTCAGGTGGATCAGAAGTTTTTGTCCCAGAAAGCACTGGGACATCCGGGACAAATGGACGCGGTGGATGTGAAAAGCTCAGCAGACCACGGACCAACCAAATCATGACACGTGTCACAAGGAGAAACGTCCAAATGAGAAAAGGGCGAGGTTTGAAGGGTCAGCCCGAGCCAATCAGAAGAGGACACGTGTCCAATGGAACAGATAAGTGCGGAGCTCGGGGAGGAGTTAGAAAATTTGGCCAAGTTTTGGCCAAAAAGCTAAAGGTAAAGGAGACCCCGCGCCCCTGTCCTCCAATCAATGCATGCCACGTGTCCCCGATGGTAGGGGGTGCGGGGAAAGGTAAAAATGTTCAAATCACAAAAAGGAAAAACTTCAAGGAAAACTGTGGGACAGGAAGGAGAGAGAATTACGCATCCAATCAAGCGCTTGACACGCGTGTCATCCAGTGGAGAGCGCGGGAAAAGATTTCAAAACACATTTTCACCTGTTTTGTGCCCTAAAATCTTCATATCAACATATCTTTCAATCCAGAGCTCGGATTTTCACATTCTTTATATCTTTTAATCTTGAATTTTGGTGCGATACTGGAGAGAAAGTTGAGAAACAGCTCGACCCATGTTCATGGCGAAGTGACATTTAGCGACCAAATTAATGTCGAATGGGTCGCATTCTCCTATAATTCGGTCAAAAATGACAGGGTATGGGTTTGGAAGGTCCCCCATGCTGTTTTAATACATCTGATCATGGAGGAATGGGCTCTCACGTTTTGTACGTTTTCATCTCTGGGCTCGACCCATGCAATGTAAAAGCTAGTTTTGGCTCATTTCTAAGAGGGGGAACATTTTTTTGGCATAGCAACTTCTTCTTTCACCTCCAACAAGTGATTGTTTGAAGTATCAGACCTCTTCAAAGACTGTAACGCATTTTTTCCTCTCTGAGGTTGTAATGCATGGTTTTGACTTTTTGAAATGATAATGCAAGCTTTGTGAATAGTTTCAATCCTTTTATTCGTATTATTTGCTTCATTTCAGATCCTAAATTATATCTCATCACTGTGTATGTTTTATTTTGCAATCTTTGGTTTGTGTCTTTTTGCTTGACAAAAATTTTCACCACTCCTTTTGGTGCATCACCATCTTTAGTTAGCTTCAATTTTTGCATTTCTATCCCTGTCTCCTTGCAGTTTAGAGTAGGATTAGGATTCGAACCTCCGTAGTTGTGCAAGCATTAGGTCTAATCAAAGGAGTTTGAAGAACGAGCCTCTAATCTAGATATTCCTCTCTCGTTTCACAAGTCCCACACTTGGAGAGAGGTTTCCATGTTGTGCAATCACACTAGATGCTAGAGTGATCAACCTAGAATCCCGATCTACATCCGGGGTGTTGTGAGTCTCGCACCAACAATGCTTTATTCTTGAATAGATATTATGGATCTAGAATATTTGTATGATCATGCTAACTCTTTGAAAATGGTTCCATAAAAGAGGGACCTAGTACTTTTTATCCAAATAACTCTTCTAGTTATTTGGGTAACTTGTATACACATTCTGGCTCTCAACTCCTCATTGAAGGTTACACGTGCTCAAGTTCAGTTGGCACAATTCCTTGGTTGTAGTTTTCTATTGGAACCCCTTATTTTTCTCATGTTCCCTTGCATGCCTTCTTTCTCTCCTTCCACATTCCTCTCCCTCATTGGTCAACTCCTCCCTGCGCCCACCTTCCGTACATTTTCTTACTTCCTAAGCATTTTATCCCCTATGCATGTGCCTCACACTTGTATCAATCAACTAAATACCTCTCCCTCTAGTGCACCATGCCCATTACCTTTTAATAGTTTTGCCTTGATCATGCATTCTCTACTCCCCTATTTTCTTTATTTTCCCATTCACGCCGTACATACGTTCCTATGCACCTTCCTCTATTCTCTTATGTGCACCTTTCCTCTTGTGCCTTCCTTTATGCCCTTCGTGTTAGGTCATTTTTTAGCTATGTTTGAGTATGCCACATGCAACTGTGAAAAGTGCACCAACAAGGCATTGAATCCTTGAAAAACATCGGTGAGTGAAAAATTGCAAAAATGGAAAATATTTGAACAGCTTGTTCATCATTTCAGATTAATCCATGAGCACCATGTGTTTTTGTGCACCGATGACTATGACATCTTTTGATTGTTGTATCTTCTTCTATAGATCCAAGATCACAAGCGTCTAGACTTTTCGAGAGCTACTAACATCATCCATAGTGCTAGACATTCAAATTCAAATTTTAGTGGATTTGGTAGGTGAGAAACGGTAAAAATTCTTTCTAACCATTAATGAAGAATATTTGATTGTTTCAACCACCTTATTTGATATCATCCACCCACCTTCCTCATCCAACATGCCAAAAAGACCTATGTGGGAGTGCATTCGATAGATTGGCAGAAGATTTTCAAATATTGAATGCTTCTTGTTAGTGGTTATATTTAAAATTTGGGTTTTCCCTCCTTATATTCTCCTTCTACAGATTCATCTATAAATGTAAGAGTTGGGCTCATTATTAATATTGGACACTCTAAACCCTTATGCATTTTGCTAAGGAATTCATACTTTCTGTATTTTGAGTTACAGACCTCTAGATATGGCTCTTACATTAGGATATCAGCCCCTTTCTCCATTATAACAATTCTATGCATTTCTGGAAGTAATAAAAGCATCATTTTGTGACTATTCTTTTCCTAACATGTTTGCATTCCTTATTCTTGCCTTTTATTTTATATTGTGTACTATTTATGCCATTTCACTTCCCTTATAGCTCCTTATTTTGTTGTGTCCCATGAAACCGATCGGTGGAGACATTTTAAGTTTTACTACATGTGCCAAGCCTTCTTTTACGCATTTTCTCTCGTAATAGATAGTGTTCATCCCTCTTTTTGGTGCTATCACCTTTTAGTGCAGTTTCCTTTCTTGTTTTCCTTTTATCCCTTTGTCCCTTGGCATTTATTATCTTAGTTTCCCCTTCAACACTAGGAGTAGTAGTAGCAAAGAGAAATAGATAGAGGAACCAACCTTCAATGGAGATTCATCCCAAATGCACAAGGTCCCATAACTTGGGGATGGTTCCATTGTTATCTCAAATACCTCAATCCTTATGGATCTAAGATGCGGTAGCACTTTTCATGACCAATAGTTTCTAGCACATGCCTTATGGGGAAGCAATGAAAGCTTAAATTTCATATTTACTAAGTTTTAGTGTGTGGACCTAGTGTTTTAGCATTTGGAGGCTCATTTAAACACATTTGGTGATTCCCAACATTTACAAATCTTATTTTAGGATCCTTGAGCACTTTGATGAGAATAGTGCACACAAGAAAAGTGCGTAGTTGAAGATTCTTTTGAGTACCTCCAGCTATCCCCGAGAAGAGTTCATTCTAGAAATCCTACGTGCACATCTCCATCTCTAGCGCATCACACCCATTCAACTCCTCCTCAAAACAGAAAACCTATGTGCCCTGTAATGGCACATCAACCACCTCCTCCACTTAAGATTTTTACAAAATTTACTAAGGGAATTCCCTTGGTTCTGGATGTGCAACATGATATGCTAAATGGTGTGCTCAAGATTATTCCATACTTTATTGGTGAGAATCAAGTCACCCCTCAGGAACATATCTAGGATATATAAAACATGTGTTCACTCTATTTGATCACACATGATGATGTAGCAGTTAGGATACTTGCATCCTCTTTCAAAGGTAAAGAACTCCAATGGTACCGAGGCCGAGACTTAGATCTATCACCACCTGGGATGAGTTGGGAACAACTCTTTACAATTACTTTGAAGATAAGTTAGATCACCTATCTCTGGTGGAGTAATTGACAACAAAAATGAGGGATCCTAATGAGTAGATGAATGATTTCAACATCAGATTTCAAAAGACTTGGGAAAGAATCCCTCTTGTGGTAAGACCTATAGCCCAACATGCTTTCCTATATTATCTGAAGGTGCTCAATAGTAATATTTCAGTCATGATCCAATCCATGGGAGGTAGGACTTTACCAGCTACTTATAGTATTATAGTAAGGGTAGAAAATAGTCTTATTCAAGTGGGAAATATACCTCCTAGACCACTAATTCCTTTTTTCCCAAAAATATCACAAGCACCCCAACCTTCTCTAGCCCCTATCCTTGTTCCTAAGAAAAATGCACAACTAGTTGCTTCAACATCCTACTCTCTAGCATAGAAAAATGAAGATGAAGAGTTGAAGGCCCTGATTAGAAACTTATCAAACAAGGTTGTATAATTAGAGAAGTAATAGGCACAAGACTATAGAGGTAGTTCTAATTAGGTGTATGGCCAAAGCCATCAGCCTTGGTAGAATCAATATGGAAATAAAATATATGCACCCAACTAGCAGAATGATAGATGGAATCCGAATACACATCTACCCTTACAAGTTGTTCCTCCTACGCCTTCTCTTCTAACACCTAGTGCGAGTTAGGTTCTTGCTCAATTTCAAAAAAAAATGGCACAAGATTTAGAATGGTGTTTCCCTTGCAATATACCTCATAGTCAATATCATTGTGCCAATGCTACACGTGCCCAAGATTTCATGATCCAGAATGCTTCCCTATGAGCCTTCAAAGCAAGTACCACTGAAGTAGATAACCAAGAAAGACCAGAAGCTCCTACAGAGACAAATTTTATGTTATTTAGCACTAAGGATTTCTGTATAATCAAACAAGCTATGTAGATACAAAAATCGCACACCCAAGTTACAGAAAACATAAGATAGAAGAAGAGAATGTTAGAATCGGGTGCACAGGTCATGATCCTAGCGACACAAGAAAATCCTTAGAAGTAGAAAGATGCAGCCAAGGCATCCTATATTAAAATCACTCAATTACCTACATAAGATATCCCGTGCAAAGCTCCTTCTAAAGCAGCACGTGCCCCTCCTTTGGTATGTCAAGCCTCTTCTCTAGCTAAAGTCCAAGCTTCTATGCCTAAATAGTCAAGAAGGGATTTTGTTCCCCAAATGCAAAAATAGTAAGCCTCCCATTTAGTATTATGGATCAGATGAAGAGGACAAATATAAATGTCACAATGTGGGATGCCTATAGTATTCCTTCTCAATGGAATCTGCTTTGCATGAGGCCCCGTCCTAACTCATGTGCACCGATCCGGCTATATAGAAGCCACACGCTTCTATCAACATATACCAAGAAGAGGAGAAACAAGTAAGTAAATATGTTAAAACCCCACCCTTTTACATGTCCTTGATCATAGGTAAACACTTAGTTCATAATTGTATGATTGACTCATGTGCTATTACTTCTGATATGCCTAAGAAAATTGTTGATGTCTTAGGTCTGAAATATAACCCTTTGTTTAAAGGAGTCATTCAACTTGATGGCTCAACTGGCACCACCTTAGGATTCATCAAGGATCTTTAGTTGACCCTCCATGCATGTCCAAACCTAAAAATAATTCAAGAGGTGTCAATTATTGACCTACCTCCTTTGTTTTCCCTATGTTTGTTAAGAGACTTTCTGGTAAAGTGGGTGGTTACTTGTCTTCTGATTGGTCTCATATGTTACTCAAGACAAGGTATGGCACCCATTTTACCATACAATATGAGCCTATATTTTCCTATCATGTAGATTCATATGTCTCATCCCCTCTCCAAGCCAACGGTTTAATCCAAGAAGAACAAGCTTTAGCTCTTGAAGAGCAGTCTCTTCCACCCTCTGTTCCTGACATAGTAATTGATGAATGGGTGGAGAGGAACCATAAATTTGATCCATACGCTAAATAATTGGAAGATTATGAAACAAGGCTTCCTAATTACTACATTCTTGAAGAAGAATTAATGCTACCATGCATGTTCAAGAAAGACAAAGTTAACATGGGTCTATGGAAATTGTACTTTGATGGATCTAGAAGTAGAAATGATATGGAAGTAGGAGTGGTTCTCATTTACCCTAAAGATGAGAAATTCTTCTTCGTGCACTAGGATGTAGTTCACATGTTCTAACAATGTGGTAGAGTATGAAGCGTTGGTGCATGGCTTGCTCATTGCGAGAAGAAGAAAATTAAGATGTTACAGATCTTTGGGGACATAGAATTGGTTATCCACTAGGTTACCAACAAATTTCAAACAAAGAAAAATCTTCTCAAATCTTATAAGCATAGAGTTTGGGACCTCCTTGAGAGCTTTGATGCTCTAAATCTACAGGTGGTGCCACACAAAATGAACAAGGAATCTAACTAGATGGCCACGCTTGGTTCACAATTCTCTCCTATTGAGGACTTTGTCAAAGGAAACACTCACTAAATTAAGATGGTGATCAGAACATCCATTCCAGACAACAATACCAACTAGTAAGTTTTTGATAGTGACACATAGATCATCCAGTTTATCCAGAATGAAACCAAATTTTCATCAAGTATGCAAGTTGACTTGCATGACAGCTATGGTGACCAAGTGATAAAGTTGAAGAAAAGAAAGTTACCTAAAGGGCTATTCACCTTAGAGAAAATGTTTTTCCTTGATGATGAGTTCAAGGGTGAAGAAAGAGAAATGCATTCCATACAAGAAGACCATTCCCCAATCACTATTACGTGTGGGCCTTCATCTCTCTGTGTCAAAAATATAACGATGTATTCTCATGGGATTATGAAGACATCAAATATTGTGATCCAAGTGTTGCTCAACACTCCATTGACCTTAATCCCGATATCAATCATGTCGGATAGAAGCCACGACTAGTCAATCGAGTATAGAGCCCCTTCATGAGAAAGGAATTATCTAAACTCTTTGAGGAAAAGATTATTTTTCCCATTAAATACTCTACATGTGTCTCAAATCTAGTTCGATCCACAAGAAGAATGGTTAAATCAAACTTTGTGTTGATTTCAAAGATTTGAACAAGGCATCTCTAAAGGATCATTATCATTTACCTTTGATGGATTTGATTCTACAAACTATGGTTGGTGCATAAAGATTCTCCATGCTAGATGGATATTTAGGTTTCAATCAGATCTTGGTCAAAGAAGAGGATCAATTCAAAACAACATTTACAACCAAGTGGGGAACATATGTGTATCAGAAGATGCCCTTTGTTCTATCAAACATGAGCACCACATTTTAGCCCACTATGGATATTACCTTCAAAGGTTACTTTGATGAGTTCATATTGGTTTACCTTGATGACATAACCATCTTCTCAAAATATAGTGCGAGATCACATGGCACAGGTTGGAGAAAGTATTTGAGAGCAAAAAGTTTGAGGTGTCTCTTAACCCCAAGAAGTGTAAATTTGTAGTGGCGTAGGGCAATATTTTGGGCCATGTGGTTTCAAAAGATGGAATCACAATTTATCATGAGAATATCTCATCCATCTTATCTCTTTCCCTACTAGCGTACAAAAAGGAATTATAGTTATGCCTTAGCAAGATCAATTTTGTTAGGTGTTTTATCCCTAACTTTGTAGGAATGATTCATCCCATCACCTTGATGCTCAAGAAGGACATAACCTTCAGATGGAGAGTAGATGGAAGAGAAATCTTCAATAAAATCAAGCAAGAAATTTCTTGCGCGCCAACAATCATCAACCCAGACTATTCCAAGGATTTCATCCTTTATGCTTATGGCACTGATGAAATTGTTGTTATTGTCCTAATATAAGAAAATGAACAAGGGCTGGAACAACCAATGGATTTCTTCAGCCATACATTGAAGTATTATGAACTAAAGTACAATCACATAGAGAAATAAGTCTCGCCATCATACATGCACCGAAGAAATTAAAGAGTATGCTTACCACCAATCATATCAAGTTGTTATTCTCCCACTCTTATGTTAGATACTTCATCATGGGAGAATAAATCAGTGAGAAAAGAGCATGATGGGTGAAAAAAATCATGGAGTATGATGTGAATATTAAGGAAAAAAAAATGGGAAGAGGTAGTACACTCTGCAGGAATATTGTTGAGGATGCACAGAGTGAACTTGAGGCTTCATTATTTTGGGATGATAACCTCCCGCACGTAGGAATTGAACAGAACACATATCTTGGTGCATGTGATTAGATGAAGGACATGATCACATTACTGGTATAAAAAAGCAAAGAGAAGACATTTGAGGTTACAATTTATCCCCTATGTTTTGATCGATGGACTTCTCTTCAAAATAAATCTTGATGGCATGCTTTATTAATATGTATCAATGGTGTGCGGAATGAAAAATTGTGAGCATAATTTCATGATGGATTCCTTGGTGGACACTTTTATGCCAAAACTACAACAATGAAAACCATAATTTTAGGTATTTTCTAGCCTACCCTATTTGTAGATTCACATAGGTGGGTAAAAAAATCAAGGAATGCACTTTATTTTACAGGTAAGAAAATATGGGTAATGCTTCCCCTCTGACCAATCCATGCAAATCAGCCTTTTGTGTAATGGGGTCTTGATTTCATAGGCATGATCAATCTACCTTCAAGCACTAGACATAAGTGGGTGCTGACAGTCATGACTATTTCACCAGATGGACAGAAGTTGTCACACTCAAGGAATCAACCAATTCAGTCATCCTTGACTTTTTCAAAGGTATAGTCACAAGGTTTGGTGTTCCTCAAACCATTATCTCTAATAATGCAAAATATTTCCTTGGGACAAAAATCACTAATTGTGCTCTAAATTTGGGCATTTATCTAAAAACCTCTTCCAACTCAATTACCCCCAATTTAGAATAGAGTCAAGAAATGATTGTTCAAGTGATTATAAGGGCAGCTTCATGATTATGTAACAGACTTCGTGCCTAATAGATGCTACAGGCTACTAATCTCCTTCATCTAGCAAGAAGATGGCTGCAAAAGTCACCAAAATTGTTATCCAAATAACTCTCCTAGTTATTTGGGTAACTTGTATACACATTTTAGCTCTCAGCTCCTCATTGAAGGTTACACACACTCAGGTTTAGTTGGCACAATTCCTTGGTTGTAGTTTTCCCTTGGTGCCCCTTATTTTCCTCACATGCCCTTACATGCCTTCTTTCTCTCCTTCCACTTTCCTTTCCCTCTTTGGTTAACTCCTCCCTTGTGCCCACCTTTTGTGCATTCAATTTCTTCCTAAGAAATTTCTTCCCTATAGATGCACCTCACACTTGCTTCAATCAAATAAGTCCCTAACCCTTTAGCATTCCATTCCCATTACCTTTTAATAGTAGTTCCTTGATCATGTGTTCTATACTCACCAATTTTCCTCATTTCCCCACACCCGTCATATGTACATTCCTCTATGCCTTCCTCTATTCTCTTTCGTGCACCTTTCCCTCATGCCCTCCTTTCTGCCCTTCTATTCCTAGTCATTTTTCAACTATGCTTAAGTATGCCAGATGTAACCATCCAAAGCATGCCAACAAGGTGCCAAATCCTTGTAACAAATCAGTTAAATATACATGGGAGAAATGAAAAATATTTGCACAGTTGGCCATCATTTTAGCCAATCTATGTGCACCACGTGTTTTACATGTGACTTACGAAATCTTCGACATTCATATCTTCTACCATAGAGCCACAATAAGTGTGTGCTTAGACTTGTCAGAGAGTTTTTGACATCAACCATAATGCTAGATATTCAAATTAAAATTTTAGTGGATCTGGTAGGTGAGAAATGGGAAAACATCTTTCTAAGCATTGATGAAGTAGATTTGATTGCTTTAACCACCTGATTTGATATCATCTTCCCTCATTCGTCAACCAACATGCCAAAATAGACCTAGGGAGTGCATTTAATAGATTCTTAGGTGGATTTACAAGAATTAAATGCTTCTTGTTGGTGGTTGTATTTCAAATTTGGGTTTTCCCTCCTCTTCTCCTTCTACAGATTCATCTATAAATGTAAGAGTTGGGATCATTATTAATGTTGGACACTTTGGATCCTTATGCATTTTTCTAAGGACTTCATACTTTCTATATTTTTAGTTGCAAACCTCTAGATCTAGCTCTTGCATGTGGATATTGGCCTCTTTCTCCATTGTAACAGTTCTGTGCATTTTTGGAAGTAATAGAAGCATTATTTTGTGATTATTCTCTATCCTAACGTATTTACATAACTTCTTCTTGTATTTTATTTTGCGTTGTGTGCTAGATGTGCCATTTTACGTCCCTTGCAGCTCCTTATTTGGTTGTGTCCCATAAAACTGATCGGGTGAATACATTTTAAGTCATGCTACATATGCCTAGCCTTCTTTTATTCATTTACTCTCATTTTCTCTTAGAACAAATAGTGTCCTTATCCCTCTTCTTTTGTGTTATCTCCTTTTGGTGTAGTTTCCTTTATTTTTTCCTTCTATCCCCGGTCCCTTGGCATTTATTAGCTTAGTTTTCCTATAGCACTAGGAGTAGCATTAGCGGTAGAGAAAAGATAGAGGAATCCGCCTTCTATGGAGATCTGTCCCAAGCACACAAGGTCCCACAACTTGGGGATGGTTCCATTGTTATTTCAAACAACTCAATCCTTCCAGATCCGAGACGTAGGTGCACATTTGAAGAATAACAAGTACCCTTTTGCACTTTGGGTGAGCATTCAGTTTTAATTGAGTGATGTGATAGCATGCCTTGGGTTGTTGGGTAAAATAAAATACTACAATCATATGATCCCCATTTGGTTATAAATGCATTTTTAAATTGATCCTCTTCTCTAACCTTGATCCGATTGAAACTAGAATATCCATCAAGCATAGATAACCTTTTATCTCATGGTACGCTTTGTATTATCTTCTCCATAGAAGGTAGAGGACAATGATTATTTAGGAAGCTTTGTTTAAATCCTTAAAATCAACACAAAGTCTAATTTCTCCATTTTTCTTCCTCATTGGAACTAGATTTTCCACCCAAGTAAATTATTTGATGGGAATTATTATTTTTACCTCAATAGTCTTGGATAAATCCTTCTTGATGAGGGGATCTATCTTTTGATTAACAAGATTTTTTTGTTTTCAATTTGGCTTGACACTAGGGTCAAGATCTATAGAATGCTAGATAATGCTTTGGTCAAAACCCTTGAGATCCTCATAATTCCATGAGAAGACATCATTAATTTTTTTACATAAGGAGATAAATATTTCTTCTCATCTTCATCACATACTTTTCTTAGTAATAACTCCTTTCCTTGTGCAATAGTGATTGGTTGGAAATCATCTTGCATTTTTGTTAGATTCTTTTCTTCTCTTCGAACTCATCATCAAGACCGAAAATGTGTTCCAGAGTGACCAATACCCTTGGAAACTTGATTTTCCTTATCTTAATTACTTCATCAACATAGCTATCATGAAAATCAAATTGCATTTATGAAGAAAACTTAGCTTCATTCTAGATAAATTAAACAATTTTCTCATCATTATAAAATACATGCCTATTTTTTTCATTGTTTGGGATTGATGGTCTAACCACTATCTTAACATGGTTCTAATTTCCTTTAATGAGGTCCTCAGATGGTAAAAATTGTGATCCAAGGGTTTAACCATCTAGTTTTTTTTTTTTTCAAATTCCTTGGCACCACTTGCAGATTAACAACATCAAATCTCTCCAAGAGATCCCAAACTCTATGTTTATAAGATTTTAAAAGATTATTCTTGGTAGAACATTTTCCTCTCACTTAATGTATAACTAATTTAGTGTCTCCAAAGATTTATAAGGTTTCTATTTTAATCTTTTCATAAATAAGAAGACCATAAACCTATGCCTTGTACTTTTCTATGTTGTTTGAACATGTAAATTGCAACCTATGAGAAAATAATAACTTCTCATTCATTGGAGAAATTAATACAACACCTTTCCTAGATCCATTTTTGTTCCTTGAACAATCAAAGAACATTTTCCATATCCTAGAAGCATGATCTTTTACTTTCTTAAGTGGCATGCAGAAAGTAGATTCTCCTTCATGAATGCAGTAGGTTTGTAGACACCTAAAATCCACTTTTACAATATCATTTCCAAAAGAACACTAATTGTTCTCATTCTTACCATTTCCATTATAATTAGTCATTTTTGCTAGTTAACTAATGTTTCCCTCTATTTTGGTTTATTAACAACGTTTTTTTTATTACCTAACCTATTTCGCATTTAAGATGCCAATTTACGACACATCGCAAGTCATAATCCTCTTCTAAGTAAACAAATAGTGATTATTAGCTAATTATGCCTATTTACCCTTGTTTTGGTCAATAAACCCTATTATTGGCTCAACCCCTCTTCCAAACCATTCAAAAACACCCTATTTCCCTCCAAGGAATCTCGGAAGACTTAAAAATATTATCATAGCCTCTTAATTGACTCTAAGTGGTTAATTAAGGCTCCTCACATGCTAATCTCTTGTTAATTCACTAATCATGGTTAGAAAACCTAAATCTACTTTGTTATTTTAGTCCCACATTCACACATAGTGTTCATCCCTCTTTTCGATACTATCACCTTTTAGTGTAGTTTCCTTTATTTTTGTCCTTCTATCCCTGGTCCTTGGCATTTATTAGCTTAGTTTCCCCTTCACCACTAGGAGTAACAAAGTATAGATAAATAGATAGAGGAACCGACCTTCTCTCGAAGATCATTCCCAAGTGTGAAAGGTCCCACAACTTGGGGACGGTTCCATTGTTATCTCAAATACCTCAATCCTTATGGATCTAAGATGTAGGTGCACATTTGAAGACCAGCAATACCCTTGCGCACTTTAGGTAAGCACTCATTTTGGTGAGTGATGTCCCAACATGCCTTGGTTTGTTAGGTAAAATAAAATGCTACAATGCATATGATCCCCATTTGGTTATAAATGCATTTTTAAATTGATCCTCTTCTCTAACCTTGATCCGATTGAAACCGGAATATCCATCAAGAATACACAACATTTTATCTCATGCCACAATATGTATTATCTTCTCCATAAAAGGTAGAGGAAATGATCCATTAGGTAAGCTTTGTTTAAATCCTTAAAAAAAAAAAAAGTCTAATTTCTCCATTTTTCTTTCTCATTGGAGAAGATTTTCCACCCAAGTAAATTATTTGATGGGAACTATTATTTTTTACCTCAATAGTCTTGGATAAATCCTTTCGATAAGGGGCTCTATCTTTTGATTAACAAACCTTTTTATTGGGGATATCTTGACACTAGGGTTAATATATATAGAATGTTAGATAATGCTTGGGTTAAAACCCTTAACATCCTCATAATTCCATGATAAGACATCATTATATTTTTACATAAGGAGATAAATATTTCTTCTCGTCTTCATTACATACTTTTCCTAGCAATAACTCCTTCCTTGTGCAATAGTGATTGGATGGAAATCATCTTGCCTTTTTGTTATATTCTTTTCTTCTCCTCTAAATTCATCACCATGATCGAAAATATGTTCCAAAGTGACCAATCCCTTGGAAACTTGATTTTACTTATCTTAATTACTTCATCAACATAGCTATCATGAAAATCAAATTGCATTTATGAAGAAAAATTATCTTCATTCTAGATAAATTGAAAAAAAATCATCATTATAAAGTACATGTCAATTATTTCATTGTTTGGGATTGATGGTCTAACCACGAGCTTAACATGTTGCTAATTTCCTTGAATGAGGTCCTCGGATGGTGAAAATAGTGATCCAAGGGTTTAACCATCTAGTTTGTTTCTTTGTTCAAATTCCTTGGCACCACTTGCATATTAACAACATCAAAGCTCTCCAAGAGATTCCAAACTCT
This sequence comes from Taxus wallichiana var. yunnanensis, assembly GCA_018340775.1. Lineage (NCBI taxonomy): Eukaryota > Viridiplantae > Streptophyta > Pinopsida > Cupressales > Taxaceae > Taxus > Taxus wallichiana. The sequence goes on along the minus strand of CM031237.1, from coordinate 555,406,842 downwards.
ATGTTTATAATATTTGAAAATCTTATTATTGGTAGCACATTTTCCTCTCACTTAATGTATAACTAATTCAGTGTCTCCAAATATTTGCAAGGTTTTGATTTGTATCTTTTCATAAATAATAAGACCATAAACCAATGCCTCATACTGTTATGTTGTTTGAACATGTAAACTATAACCTATGAGAAAATAAGAACTTCTCACTCATTGGAGAAATTAATACAACACCTTCCCTAGATCAATTTATGCTCCTAAAACAATCAAAGAACATTTTACATATCCTAGAAGCATGATTTTTTATTTCTTAAGTGGCATGGGGAAAGTAGATTATTTTTCATGAATGCAGAGGTTCTATAGACAACTAAAATCCACTTTTGCAATCTTATTTCCAAAAGCACGCTAATTGCTCTCATTCTTACTATTTCCATTATAATTAGTGATTTTTGCTAATTAGCTAATGTTTCCCTCTATTTTTGTTAATTAACGATGTTTTTTTATTACCTAGCCTCATTCGGATTAAGGATGTCAATTTACGACACATCATAAGTCATAATCCTCTTCTAAGAAAACAATTAGCAATTATTAGCTAATTATGCCTATTTACCCTTGTTTTGGTCAATAAACCCTATTATTGGCTCAAACCCCTCTTCCAACCATTCAAAATCACCCCATTTCCTTCCAAGGCATCTCAGAAGACTTCAAAATTTTATCATAGCCTCTGAATTGACCCTAAGTGGTTAATTAAGGCTCCTCAGATGTTAATCTCTTGTTAATTCACTAATCATGATTAGAAAATGTTAATCTACTTTGCGCTTTTAGTCCCACATGCACCAAGATGCAAGTTTTCCACAAATAGAAAACTATAAAAAGACCAAGCTTATACCTTCATACTTGACACCATATTTTGAATAACATTAATTATATAAACATATGAGCCTTACATCCTTCTTGGATTAGCTTTCTCAATATTTGCATCCAATCTTCATGTTGGTTAGTAGAGGGATATCTAATATGGCCTTGTAGCCATTGTTAGAGAGATCCTCTCACCATTTGTGGAGTAGCAACAAACATAGTTTGATTTCCTTAGATCTAATTAGGTCTATGTTAAGTAATCATTTCACATAGTAAGGATGCTTGTAGATTGAATGTTTAATTTCATTTAGTTTCCATTAATGCATGATTTTAAGATTTGATCTTGATGTTTCATTCTTAAGCTTGAGTTTGGCTCTAGGCTATTATGGTGTTAGCCTTTACTAGTTAGTCACATTACAAGAGTTTTAGGGTGTTATCATTTGGCACGCCCAGTGGGACCATACCCCATTGCATTCATTTCATTTGAAGTTTTCTAGATTAGTTTCAAGATTTTGTAGAGTAAATTTCAATTTTTGTAGATTAATTTCAAATTTTGATAGTTGTTTAAACTATATTAGTAGTAGATGCTTTATTTTCATGTTCTTTATAGGATCTAAGGAGGTAAAGTGTTGTCAAAATTACATTAGAAAGTCAAAGATTTGAGCTTTATCATATTTTTCTTGTCAAAACCCATGTTTTGACCACCTATAGGAAGGTGCATGCTCACATCTTCAAGGTCATGCTCATATTTAAAGGGGAATGCTCATGTCTTCAAGGCTATGCTCACGATCTTAGGGTCATGTTCATACTTCACTAGAAATGCATGTGTTTCATTCAAGTATTTCCCTCTCTGTGTTGGTCACGTTGGTGCTTTAAATGAACACTCGACACCTCTTTGAACATGTTCACATTAATCGATCGTGTGCATTTTTAAAGAGACACATTGGTTCTTTTGAGGCTACGCTGGTGTTGTATGAAGCATGTGATTGATGTGAGGGCTGCACTACTATGCTAAGGGGCATGCTAGCATTTTAAGGTAAATTTGGCTTAAATTTCAAAGTTTCAATTGTTGTTTCTTTGTGCTTCTGTCATTTTTCTATGGTTTTTAGCTCTGTTACTACAATTTTTATGATTTATAGTAGGTTTTCTAACACATTTACTTAGGTTTTGATGAATGGTTTTGTTTTCATGCTTTGTATGAGTTTGGGATAGGGTTTTGTATGCTCTTCTCTTACACCTTATGTGATCTTGAGAATCAAAATAAGATTTAAACCTTCTTTTGCTAACATTAGAGTAAGTGGGAAATTTCATTATTCATTTTTATTCTTAAAGGAATGAAATTTTCATATGGCATTTATATGATCCTTTAGTTTAATATCTTTTCATTTGATAAACAACCAAAGCTAAAGATTGTGTATGCTCTTCTCTTGCACCTTGTGTGATCTTGATAATTTAAAAAAACCTTTAGTTTTCCATTAAAAATCACTTGGATTAATAGGAAATGAAACTTGATTTACAAATTATTATGGTGGTTATTTGATTTACAAGTTTTTCATTGTTATCTACTTGGGTTACTTTTTGTGTATGCTCTTCTCTCATGTCCTTAGATGATCTTGAGAATCGAAAACAACATTTAATCCTCTTTTTATGATATTGTAGAGCTTTTTGGATAACTACCAACTATTGGTGTGTAGAACCTAACGATTGCCAAAGAAAGGAGAATTATCTTCAAACCAAATTTTCACATGCACATGTGTTGTTGGTTCCAAATCTAGTCCAAACCAAATTACTTAATCCAAAAGATAAGAAAACACACCAACATCTATTCAACACATTGATATACGGGTTTTGGTAAAGAGCTACGACTCATCCACTTTGAACTAGGAAAATTAAATTTTACATAAGCCTTAAGATAACAAAGAGGTTATCCTGGGAACCCCAAAGTATTCCATGTAAGAGGTAACCTTTTAGATGAAAGCGAGAAGTGCTCCACTTACCATTTTACTAGTATACAATTGTCAAATTTAGCGTCAAAGTTATCTCCATTGCAACCCTAGTGAAAATACACATGAATGAATTTATTGATCATTGTATTGAAGGTGGTAAAGTAAATATGGGATACTCTAAGACTAGTTAGTGTGACTTTATTAGAAATTTGAGCTCGTAATTTGTGACACCTAGTTGATAGAAACAAACAGGAAGCCATTTTTTCTTGGAGTGAACTTGACTAAATCAAAGGTAACGTATTTTCAAAGATCTCTCACAAATAATTAACTTGTTTGGAGTTAAAACCTTGTTATTTGAACAATGAGAGAGTCCACTAAAGTTAGAGTCTACTAAAATTCATCACGAGACCTACGACGTGTTACTTTGTCTTAGTTTTTCACTTGTCCTAAGACAAGGCAAAACTCTTCCAAAGTTACACTTAGTTTGTTTCATCACCACTTGGTTTACACCTTTGTTTTCTTATTTCCCATTTTGGAAAAAATAATAAAAACATGCATGGATACCATATGAAATAATCATGTCCACCACTTTTTAGTCTACTTGTATGACTAGGTTGTAATGCCATAATGCAAGTGTTGAAAGTGTGAATGGTATGTCTTCATGTTTTAGTAGGCCCTTTGTCTCACACCCATATTGAGACCAACTATCATTGTAGTTAGTTGATATCATCATTGTCTCCCTTTTAGTTTTTATGATACATGCATTATAGCCATACAATTATGATACTTGCATCTTTTTACTTGGTGAAACTTGGTCTAAGTTTCTAAATTATATTGTTACAATTCTCACACACATAGTAGCTTCTTGATATAATTAGGATTAGTTTTTATTCCTAACATTAGCTTGAGTTTTTTTAGTATTGAGGTTACATTTTTTACATCGTGATAACATCATTTTGATACTAAAATCTTACTTTCTTGCAAATTTTGATTAACATGTCCAAATAGTGTTGTTACGTTGCTCACTTTTGTAACTTCCATTTTGAAAGACTTGGAATTTGTTGGTGTCTAAAAATAGTTTTATTATACCTTTTTGGAGAAATAGATCAACACTTTGTTAGCATTTAGGTATTTTTTAATTTTAAATTGGCCTAAGTGGTAATATTGTGTTGTCACTATTTACTTTGAACCTATCTTGGAAAAATGTAGGGAGTAAAATATTGTTGTGACTAGATTTGAGTCTTGTGCTTCATTGTCTTATCCTAGATACTTCTTTTCATATATTACGTTAGCATGTGTTATTCATTATTCTTTATCCTTGGGTTCATATTGACCTTTGGATTTATGAATATTTGGTATTCCATATTATTTGTGAAAATTGATGTTGTTACGCTACGAAAATTTACCTAGGGTCCATTTTATCCAACCTTGGTAAAAATTTCATGTTATGCCTCCTACCACAAGAATGTGGCATCAAAAAATAGGGACATGTCCCTTTGGAGATGACATGTTAAACCCACTTTTAAAAGAAAATTTCATGGTTGATCATAGTAGTGGAGAGGAGAATTCTCCTCGAGAAAATTTTTAGTTGAATCCCACCCACTTTGATGATTATATATACCAAAACAAACATGAGGTCTTAATGTGTGTCGTAGAGCTAGGAGCAAGGTTACCCTCTACGATTGACCCTTCTCTCATTGTCGATATGGTTTGTGAAGATGAAGAAGTAGAACATCCTTCTTGGAATATTAATGACATCCTAAATCCAGGTCATGTCTCTACTTCCTGGTCAACAAAATGACGAGGAGATACCTTTCAAAAATTATGGATACTATCATATACCTACTATTAGAGTTCATTTTGAGGACCATGAAGAGCATGCTCATCATGAGAAACCTCCTCCTTATGAAAATCATAAAGAAGTACCCATTTAGGAGGTAACTTTAGAGAAACAAGTGCAAGCTCTCACTCACCAATTGGAAAGTTTGGCTTCGCATGTAAACAAGGAACAAATGAAACCTTTAAAACAAGCTATACCAAAATCTAAACCAAAATCTTCATACCACGATTTCCTGAAAAAATACTCCTCATTGAGAGGCACACAAAGAACCTTACAAGGATTTTTATGTAGAAAATAAAGGTGGGGATATAACTATATTTAATCATTTGTACAATCCCACACCACCCACACAAGACCAACTCTTCAATCAAGAGTGGTCAACCATGAAAAATGCCCTTATATCTTTACAAGAAAGGCAAAACAAGCAATAGTAAAAGTACCATTTTGAAGAGTTATGCCCATAACCCTTTGATATATCCATGTTTGCGGGTACCTTTCCCACATAATTTTGATTTTCGAAAATTCAAAAATACAAGGGAAAGGGTGACCCCAGAGACCATATTAAGGATTTTTATGTGGCCTGTCAAGAGGTTATATATAGTGATAACTATCTTATTCACCTCTTCCCACGAAGTTTGGGAGGTCAAGCATTAGAATGGTTTTTACACATCCCTAAGGGATCTATATTTACATGGCCAAAACTATTTGAACACTTTTTACATCACTTCTCATTTAATATATAAAATGATGTCACCATGTTAGATTTCTGTAATGCAAAACAACATAATAACGAGAACTTCACTAGTTTCTTATAACGATGGTGATTGCTAGTTGGTTGTTTCCCTTGCTCAATACCAGAGAAATAGCTAATTAGTATATTTGTACCCAAATCCACCCTAAAATTACATTCCACTTGCAAATGTGATGTGGTAATAAGTTTGAGGAGGTTATCAAAAAGGGTAGTCAAATATAGAAAGCTTTGTTAGCTAGAGGGACCTTAAAACCTCTTTTGCATCACCCTGATCATAATGATTCCAAACCTAGTGACAAGAAAAAGTTTGTTCCTAATAAGAAAAAAATGTCATATGTGATGGAATAGTAGACTCTAAATGAGTGATAGAAGTTCAAAATCACACTCCTTGAAACTTGCAAAGGGAAATCCACCTACAGAGTATAAACATCGTAACTTTACCCCTCTATCAGACTCTATGTCATCAATATTAAAACAATTAAAGGTGGTTAATATGGTCAAATATCCTAAAACTACACCTTATGGGGATGATGCACCTAAGCCATCATGGTTTAGGGAAAACAAATATTGTGGATTTCACCACGTCAAAGGTCATAAGACCGATAAGTGTTTAAAATTGAAACACTATATTCAGGACTTAATCAATAGTGGCGATGTGGAAATGGATTCCACCACCCCTACCAAATCTCCCAATGTAAACATGGGGATCTTCAAAGAACCTTTCCCAAATCACAAAAAGGAAAGGAAAATTCAGATCAGGGACAATTGTCTCAAACTAAGAATGCTAATTACATTTCAAAGACAAACCATTTTGATGCCCTAATAGGTTGTTTAAATCCACCTGTTGAGCATATACACACAATCAATATTAAATCAAGGGAGTGTGTCATGGTAATGTGATGAGCTCATCTTGTTATTTCAAAACCTCACCCCCCTACTACTCAATACAATCATTATGACGTGTTATAATAATTAGAGAAAACCACGGCTAAGATTTCAATCTTAAACCTTCTTAAAATTTCTAATGTTCATAAAGAAATTCTTTATAATACACTATAGTGATCGGGAGTATCTTTTGATATCAACCCAATGCACTTTAAGGCAATGGTAGCCTAGATTATTCCTATGGAGCATTTTGGTCGTCAAAAGGAACTTCAAGAAGAGCAACGAACCTATTTACACATATACAAAGCATGGTTTTACTATGGAACTTGGATATTATGAAAGTGTTTCCTAAAAGGTCATCAATCACAAAAGGACTGAGGAATGAAAATGTGAGAATGAGTAGAAAGGCACCATTCAGAATTATAGATGACAGAGTAATTCCTTATGCATGCGAGGGTACAACAAATTGGAATAAGATCATTTGTATCACATTAATAAGATGAAATTTGAAAAGACACAAAGTTCTATAAATAACATCTGCAAGAATACAAAGCTTCTCAGCATAATACAGACAAATGATCTAACAAGATTAAATGAATAGCTTGAGAATAAAGGAAACCAGATAGACAAAGAATGAAAAATCCTTCTGTATTGATTTCTTTATGATTTATTTACACTTTCAAAAATAAGCCAAGTTCCTCCTCCTAAAAAATGGCGAGGAGAGGCCATTATATAGTTTACAAATTAGTTACTCTTGGTAACTACTTCTTTTAACTAATGTTTAGTTAAAGGGCTGCTAATCGCAATACCCCAACTAATTACAATAAATTCATGATGAAGAAGAGAAGAAGAGAGAAGAATCAGGAGAAGAAGACAAGCGTTCAAGATTGGGAGGGACCCACTGATTTAAGGATCCATTGTCTAAATCTTTTCAATGCTTCTGCTATGTCTCTGCCACGTGGAACTGACGTGTTGGCGGTGGACTGAGTCCAAAATCCGAGACATTTCTCCATCTCTTTGTCAAATTCGACATGAGTATGATAATCTTTATTTGCTTCCTCTATAGTAGATTGAAGAGAGCAGATCTCCTTCATCTTTTCCTTGGAAATGGAACTTTCCTTGAATAGATCACCTTTGACAAAAGCTCTGAATTGAGCTTTGATTTCTTGTAAAGAGAGAGGCACACCAGAAGTCTCATCATGAAGATGGCAATGTATATCCTTGAAGGCAGATATAACTAGTGTTTTGAAGGCCTCACCCTTCTGCCAGCTATTCTTTAACTCTCCCAAAGCCTCCTCCAAGCACCTTGATTTTCCATTCCACGCTATAGACCTAGGACTTTGACAAATTATCCTTTGCATCTTGAAGACCTTGCTTGCCATCAAAATATTTTCATCTATTTTGTCCCATGAGACGAAGGTCTACTATGCAACTGCTCCAAAGTTTAAGTTCTTTATCAATGCTCCCAATAGTGGAGGAGAGCTTCTGTTGCAAATTACTCACCTTCCCATGGAGTTTAAAGGCTTCATCAATGAAATTCAATCCTACAACAAGCATATCATCCACCATGGCCTCCATAGCCCTTCCATAGATGGAATACTTGTGCATGTCTTTGATACTCTGCACTTCATCCTGGCTCAGAATTACAGGTGGTGGAAGAGTAGTCAATGGGGTAGGATCCAAAACTTTATCCTTGGACAACAGGGATTTGATGAAACTTGTAAGAATCTGGGCTTGTTCCTCCAACTGTTCTATGGTTTTCTGCCCTTTCTCTACCCTCCCAATGACTCTGGTGACTATTTCCTGAAGATTGTGGATCTCACCTTCAGGGGTGGACTCTCCCATGGGAATTCTCGAGAGCTCCAGATCAGATGCTTGCAAATCTTGCTCTGGCTTGTCTGCCTTAGGCTTGGCTATCTCCAGGAATTGTTGGCCTTGAGCATCAGACACTATCCTGGAGGTAGTTCTGGATTTTTGGCATGAGTAGGAGGAGTAGTGCCTAATAAGGCTGCCACAACATCAAAATTGGGTCCTGAGATCGGGAGGAAGACTTTCTCTTCCTACTGTCAACAAGAGGTTGCACCCATGCAAAAGAGGAGGAGGAAGAAGAAGGTGGGGCAAGAGGGCCAAGAGACAGAGAACTCATGGCACCCAAGGTTTGTACTGTTGTTGCCTCTAATTGAGATATAAGTGGGGCACTTGTGGCTTCTGATACAGAGGGGTCACTGGCACCTGGAAGCTCAGTGCTTTGGACCTCTTTTTCTTTATCCATGGGGGCTTCTGGAGCGCTTGTAGATACAGGCACTTCACTCTCTTCACTTTCACTGAGAACAATGATGTTCTCTGGGCCTGAGGACAACTCAGTATGCTTCCTTAGGGGATCTTCCTCCATAGGCTCCTTCTTGACTTCTCTGACTTTCTTTTGATATACCTGGGTGGACGAGGAAGGAGTGGAGACTGTAGGTCCTTGAGTTGACGAGGCAGGAGGGGTCTGCATAGGTGCTTCCGATCCAGGTGTCAATGCTTCCTTCCTTGGTGTTGAAGCATCCTTGGAGGAGGATTCCCTGAATACCTTCTAAATTCACGGACTTTCTTATCAAACCAGATCTTGGTCCTGACTAAGACCGGAGCTAGGATTTTAGCCAAATCATCCTTCTCCTTTTTGAACCAATCCAAATCCTCCAAGGGAGTGTGTTTGACCACATTGTCATACTCATATGAGTACAGGTCAGAATTATCATCCTGGAGCCCTTCAGGAACTTGGTACAGGTTAAGCTCTTGGATTAATTGAAGGGAAAACCTACCATAATGTCTTCTCCTTGCTTCAAAATCATCAACACAGTCAGCCCAATAATCCTCTGTGTCTGCCCTATGATGATAAGTGATCTTGATGTTCTGCTCAATAAACTTCTTCAAGTCAAAACAAGTTCTTGGCTTGAAGAAATGGACAGTGATGGGAGCTAGGGCTCTTTCTATGTTTTGAGCATCTAGTGTTGTTTGTAGGTGTAGTTTCCCAAGATGATGGGGAAGTGTAGGCCAGTGATTTTCTTATCCCTGCAGGTTCTGTGCAACTTATCCAGCTGCCTGCATACTTCTATTAAGGCCATTTTGTCATTGCAGAACATAGGAAGCTTGAGAGGAGTGCTCTCATAGCCTGCAAGCCTTATATAGGAAAATTTCCTAAATTGGATGAAGTAGGCACCGTAATGCGATATCAGATTCATAGCTTCATCAGAAAATCTCCTCGCCATGTCACTCTCTAGGAGCCTGACAATGTACATGGTGAAAGCATCATTCACCCTCCTGAAATTGTGATTGCTAGTTTCCAAGGTGAATTGAGGGCAGTAGGCATACACAGGGTCATCCTTATGAGCATCAATGTATGAGAACCCAAACCATTGCCTCGATGCTGCTAGGGTATACATTAAGTATGAAGTCATATAGAATTTCTTGGTCTGCTGTACATTAGACAACTACTCTGCTAGGTTCATACTAATGATCTCTGCCCAATTGATATTCTGAGTTCCTTCGCACACCATATTGATAAGCGGGCACATCCAGAAATGGAACTCATTTGTAGAGGGTAAACCCATGACCCGAGCTAGTAGGATTATAAAATCGACAATTCCTCATTGAAATCAGCACGAAAGAGAACCTTGGATAGATGAGATGCCCCTTCTTAGGGTTTTTCAGCCAGGACTTCGCCACCCGCGCCTTATATTTCTCACTGTCTTGATCGAAAAGGGCCTGTGCCTGATTCTGAGAAATAACTATAGCATTGTCCATTTCTGGAATCCTTAGTGCAGTGCCAATGGCGGTAGCGTCAAGTTTGGCGATGAGCTCCCCATGCACGTTTGTCAACTCACTCGAGTCAGGGTTGAAATGAGCACCGCAGGAGAGCACTGTATCTGCGCATTGCACTGAGATAGGGAAACCACCGGTGAAAGCCAAACCACTGTCATGAATCATCTGTGCCATAGGTGAAGGGTTCGCGTCTATCATTCTTGCCCAAAAATCTCCAAAGTCGAGGTGGCGAACCTCACTGTCCCCGATATCGGGAATGGCAGACTCGAGTGGTGAAATTTGTTCCTGCCCCTGGAATTTAATCTTCATGTTGATAGTAACTTGGAGAGCAAGGCTGCAGGCTGGACTTGGGATGGAATTGCAGGGGGGAATGGATGCATGCGCGTAGAAATTTTGGTCGCAAGGGTACGAGCAATAGATAGCATGAAAGAAGTGTGCAAAAATGCATAGGGGGCAGCTCATTATATAGCCGTTTAGGAGAGAGAAAGACAATAAATGTGCATTAAATACACATCTACCAAATTGAAAAGCAAGATATTCGGGTAGAGCGGGAAAAATTAGCACGAATGGCACTTGGTTCATTTGGGACACGAGGGACGTGAAAGCGTGAAGTACGCGGTTCGGCCGATTCGGGTGATGTGGGGAAAAGACGCACAAATGTTTTTGGGACATGCGGGATGAAAGTACGTGAAATACATGATTCGGCCGAATCGGATGAAAAGGGAACAACGGGTCTAGGTGAACTTGGGACACTTGGGACAAAAAGTTCGACGGGCCCGAAAAGAATGGACTTCGGGTAAACCGGCCGATCGGGGAACAGAGAGCCCGAATGAACCTGGGACACGCGGGACAAAAATGTCGACAGGCCGAAAATCACACAAAATGACCCAAAAAACGTAGATTTTTCCAATTTCTTGACTTTTCACATTACCAGGACAACAGAAAAGACACTTAACTTAAAAAAATTTTCAATTTTCAACTTCTCAAAAGTAGGGGAATTTTGAGTGGACAACAGTTGGCTCCTTCTGGGGATGACTTGGCATAAGTTCAAAGAATGAGACAAGGAAAGAATTTAGACAAACTAGGGGAAGTAGACCAGTACCTTATCCATTGGGCCACGGAGTCAACAAACCAAAACAATACAGAAGACAACACACCAAAACAGAGAGAAGGAAGGAAAAACAAAACGCTATACAGAATATACAAAGGACTTCCTAATCACCTATGACTTAAAAAATTTCAGGTACTGCCCACTATAAGGAAGTGGGAGAGAAGAACCATCCATATAATCAAGGTAAAAAGAATTCTCACCAGCAAAGTGCCTGATCTTGAAAGGTCCGAGCCAAAGGGAATCAAACTTGCCATGGCTGCCACGAGGTTCATGCCTTTTATCCCATAATAAAACGATGTCTCCAATTTTGAAATCTCTGAACCTGGCCTTTTTATCAAATAAGACCTTTACTTTCTGTTGGTGGGTAGATATCCTATCAGCAACTTTCAATCTGTCCTCATTCAATTTGTGGAGATACATGATCCTCTTATCCAAAGAATCATTGAAACTGGTATCTTCAATGGCCTTCATTAAATCAAGGGCTGGAAGCTCCACTGTAACTGGAAATTGGGCCTCCACTCCATATACTACCTGAAAAGGAGACATCCCAATGGCTCTCTTAGGTGTGATCCTATCTGCCCAAAGAGCATCATAGAGTTTCTTGTGCCAGTTCCGTTGGGATTCGTTGACTAATTTCCTTATTATGGCCACCAGATTTTTATTTGTTGATTCTGCTTGTCCATTTCCCTGAGGATAGTAATCTGAGGAGTGAGCTAGGAGATGCCATATCCATAGCAAAAATCCATCATCTCGGTTGAAGAAAAATTTGAAGCATTATCTGTCACAATCTTGTTTGGCACACCATACCTTACCAAGATGTTTTCTTTGATAAAACTGCATACTACTTCTGAAGTAGTACTCTTTACTGGAATGGCTTCTACCCATTTGGTGAAATAATCTGTGGTGGTTAATACATGAGTATGACCAGCACTAGAAGAGGGATTAAGTGTTCCAATGAAATCCAAACCCCATTGTTGAAAAGGTTCTTTGATTACAACTGGTTTAAGGGGCAAAGAGGCCAACTTAGGTCTACCACAAAAGTCGACAAGCCTCACATTTATCAACCCACTTTGATGTGTCTCCAAACAAGGTAGGCGTAATATCCTCCACGAAGAATCTTATGAGCAAAGTGATGTTGATGAGTAGTGCCCTCCACATGATTGATCATTAAAAGCGAAAGTAGCTTCTTTGTTGTTCCTTGTCCACGCATTTTAAAAACCTTCCATCTAACCCACGCTTAAACAAGGCATTTTCCCACAAAACATATTGGGCTGACCTTAGTTTAACAGCTCTCTTTTCTTTGGTAGTCAAATGAGAGGGGCATTCTCCATAGGTGAGAAAGTGAGCGATATCGGCATACCATTCATCAATTGAGCTAAGAAACAAAACGGTAGGGAGATCAACTTTATTCTCTAGTAACTCATGTCTAGCTCCTTCGGCGATGAGTTCACACAGGCCTTTTCCACGAATGAGCTTGGTTGGTCTGATGTCAATGTCATATTCTTGGACCTTGGCCACCCAGTTCCCTCTCTTGGATCCGAATTCCTGTTGTGTGAGAATCGACTTGATAGTTGTATCTGGCACAAAGACTGTGGAGTGAGAATTAAGGATGTAAAAACGAAACTGCTTGACAGCTTTAACCACTGCAAAAGCATGTTTCTCCATTATGGTGTATCTTAGCTCATGATTTTTTAGAATGTAGCTCATGAATGCAATTGGGAGTTCATGATCATTAGAATCCTTTTGAGTCAGAACAAGCCAGGGTGTTATCCGTGGCATAGTAATAGATAATAAAATATTTGTTGAAATTTGGACACGCTAAAACAGGAGTTTTAGCAATAGCCTTTTAATACCCTCAAAAGCCTCTTTCCCTTCAGGAGACCAACCAAACGTCTATTTTCCTTTCATCATTTGAGAGATATTCAAAGTTAGCTCTGCAAAATCAGGGATGAATCTCCTCAGAAAGTTAACCTTACCAAAGAAGGAGTGCACTCCTTTCTTGCTAGTTGGAAGAGGAATTTGTTGAATAGCTTGAACTCACTCAGGATCAATTTTTATACCATCTTTGGAGACAACGTGCCCCAATAATTTCCCCTCGTGACACAAAAAATAGATTTCTTAGGATTTAAAGAGATCCCATGTTCTCTACATTTTAGCAAAACTGTTTCTAGATGTTGAAAATGATCTGCCCTTGTTTTAGAAAATACAGTCAAGTCATCAAGGTATACGATGATACACTTTCCTTTCAAACTTCCAAAGGCCAAATCCATAGCCCTCTGAAAAGTGGCACCGGCATTAATGAGCCCAAAAGGCATCCTTTTGTAAGCAAAGGTACCCCAAGGAGTAGTGAAAGCCGTTTTGTGTTGATCTGCGGTATTAACTTCTACCTGGTTATATCCTAAGAATCCATCAAGCATAGACAACATTTCGGATCCCGTTACTGCTTGCAAGACCTGATCCATCATGGGTAAAGGATAGTTGTCCTTTAAAGAAGCTTGATTCAGATTCCTGAAGTCAACACAGATACGAATTTCACCATTTTTCTTTCTAACAGTACAATATTGGCAATCCATGTTGAATGGTGAATAGGAAAAATGATTTTGGCTTTTAATAACTTCTGTATTTCTGAAAAATGGTGTCAGCTATCTTAGGATTGTATTGCCTCTGCTTCTGTTTAAAAGGCTTAATTCCAGGTTTGAGAGGGATAAAATGCTGCATCTCCTTTGGTTGAAAGGCTTTTAAGTCTTCATAGGAATAAGCAAGGACATCTTTATACTTCTTCAAAAGACTAATTACCTTCTTCTTTTCTTCTGGTGTGCAACATTTTCCAATGTTCACGAGTTTAGGATCAGTAGAACTCCCAATATTAATTTTGTCATATTCAGCTGATTGTTGAGGTCCAGTAGAAGCTTTAAACTTTACATACCTGTCGTGTTTGTCAAACAGTTCTTCTAAACTCACCAATCCTTTTGGAATCTTGTTTCCTTTGAGTTTGATACATCCATCCTGATCTGCTTCTTCTTCTTTGACAACTCCTTTTAAAGGGCACACTTTCACGAGGCAAATTATCGCTTCCTTCAAAGTACAACTGTTCAAAATTATCCTTGAGTTCTAAGAAAGAAAGCAAGTGTTGATCGTCATTGAAAACTTGCCAGTTACTTGTATTATCAGGTACACTGGGTCTATGGATCATCTCGATGGTGAACTTATCTTGAGAAAAGTCAGGATGAGGTATAAGCAGTGACCCTGAGACTGCTAGTGAATCAGCCCTGGTATTCTCTTCCCTAGGCATTGCTTCGATGGAGAAAGTGTCAAGAAATTCAATGGAGTCCCAAACCTGATTCCTGTAATGTTTCAACCTTCTATTCTTTACCTGGAAGAGGTTCCTAACTTGCTTGACAATCAACTCCGCATCCCCACGAGCTAGAAGATTCTTCACACCTTGTTCTTTTGCCACCTGGAGTCCAAGAATGAGAGCTTCATACTCTGTTGTATTATTGGTATTTTCAAATTGCAACTTGAATGAGAAAGGATGAATGCTTCCTTCAGGTGACACCAATATGACACCAGCTCCAGAACCAGCTGAAGAACAACTTCCATCAAACTCTAATATCCAAACACCATTAGGATCTTTAGGTGACACTTTGGGGAGTTGGATTTCTTCTGGAGACATAATCATGTAGTTTCCATGCCCCATATCCTCATAGAGTATTTGTGCTTTGGGATCATCTATTTTTGTACAATATACTCAGACTGCTTCTCAGGCAACAACTTCTTCATTTTCCCATTAACAGGTATGAGGGCATGTGACCAATCCATTTGAATTTCTCCACCCACATCCTTATAGAAATTTCTGCTTAGTAGCATCCCATATGAAGGAGGAATGTCTGCTACTAGGATAGTAGCCAAAACTTTCTTCTCAGGAAAAGTAGCAAAAGCCACTTGTGCATCCTTAATCCTTCCGACCAGGGCACTTCCTTACTCTCCATGGAATAACAAGATCCGTAAGTGTGTGTGAGAGTTAGGCCTAAGGCATGAGCTACTTTGGCAGGCATTACATTGTCTGATGCCCCTGAGTCTATGACGCAATTACTGAGCCTATGGCCGGCTATAAGGAGTGTCACATAGAATTTTTGATTTTTCATTGGGTGAGGTGACCGTGACTGCAGTTAGATTAGGTTGTGGTCCAGAAGAGGGAGTGGGTAAAAGGCCTTTAGAGGTAGTTTTAGAATGAGAATTGACAAAGTGAATCATTTTAGCAAAAGCCTTGGGATGGGTTTGATAATATTCAACCTCTGAGATTTGAACCTTAGTCTTTTTAGGTGATCAATAATATCAAAAGACCCAGAAGTGGATGGGTTATCATCGCTTGGGATCCTAGGCTTATCAATTTTAGGAGAAAAAGAAGTAACTTTAGTAGCAGAATTGATAGGACTCACCTTTGGTGTGGATGAAATGGGGATAGGAGATCCTCTTTTTGCAATTACAGGGATAGTTGTCGGCTGCTCCTTAGATTTTTGGTGGGCTGCATCACTTTCTCCCTCTGATTTGTCTGCTCTTGAGTCATGACAGCATATGATTCACTATTCATGTCTGCTACTACTTCATCATAATCATCTCCTTCATCAATGCCTTCAGTGGTGAAGAAATTAACTCGAGATCCCTCAAGTTCATCTGTTTCATCATCAACCTCTTCAACAAATTCCTCACAATCTTCATTAACCTCCTCATCCTCTGGTTCTTCAACTTCACAGGTTGCATTGATAGGAACTTTAATAGGAGGTCCTTCAAGTGCTAGCCTTGTTTGAGAAGCAGGCAAATGATTTCTGGGCTGAAAATTCCTCCTTGGAATGTCTGCATAGGGAGTATGCTGAGCCAATTGTTTCTTAATGGTGATGAGATCATTTGCAAGTTTTTGTACCAATGGATCAGTATTAGGTCCAGGAGTGGAAGAGGAGGAAGAAGAAGACTTAGATTTAGAAGGGTCTCTCCTCAACTTTCCTGACATGATTAAATCATCTTCAACACTAACAACAAGAGTTTGATCCTCGGCCAATGTTGCGAGATTAGCCCTTCTCAATGCATAACTAACTTCAGGCAATTGGGCATTTAGGAAGAAGCATTTTTGGATTTGATCTACAGGTTGAGTATTTGGTGGAATTTTGTTAATTAACCTGTTGAATCGAGCCACAAATTCTCTCATGGGCTCTTGTGATTCCTTCTTTATTTGAGAAATTTGGGCTAGCAAAGCATGCACGTCTTCCACCGGTTTGAAACGGTTTTCAAACCTAGTTCTCATTGTGTTCCAGCTAGTGATAGCTCCGGCGGAAGGTGATAGAACCAATCAGCAGCATTATCTTGTAAAGTCTCAACAAAAATCCTTACGGAGACATCTTCATGTTCAACTCCCAGAACTCCGCATGCAACTATGAAGGCTGCGATGTGTTCATCAGGATGTACCTTACCATCACCCTTGAATTTAGGAAAGTTCTTCCGGTTACCTCTAGGTAACTCATGCAAAGGCTGAGGAAGGGCAAGAGGCCCAACACGATGGCCCCAAGGCAATGGTACCACCATTCTTGGAAAAATGGCTTGAAGAGGAACTGAAACACCAGCAAGAATCAGGGCTTGAAGATTAGGACTGATTTGTTCTGAAGGAATACCACCCATAGGGATTCTATTTTGACAGGAGGAGTGCTTGTTGAATGAGCTCTTATATTCCTTTTCTTTGAAGGGAAAGGAAAACCCTGCTGTTCCAAAAGCTGAAACTGAGAATCTTCAATACCAAGGGCCCTTCTCCCTCGAGTAAAATGTGGAGTCGCCAGATCAAAAGATGATCGATAAATGATTATAGAACTGGAATATGATTCCCAGTGGAGTCACCAAAAACTGTTGGTCGTCAAAAAGGAACTTCAAGAAGAGCAATAGTCAGGGGACAAGAAGTCCCTCCTCTTTAATGGGAGAGGTTCCCTTATTCAGAAATGAACCTATTTACACATATACAAAGCATGGTTTTACTATGGAACTTGGATATTATGAAAGTGTTTCTAAAAGGTCATCAATCACAAAAGGACTGAGGAATGAAAATGCGAGAATGAGTAGAAAGGAACCATTCAGAATTATAGATGATAGAGTAATTCCTTATGCATGCGAGGGTACAACGAATTGGAATAAGATCATTTGTATCACATTAATAAGATGAAATTTGAAAAGACACAAAGTTCTATAAATAACATCTACAAGAATACAAAGCTTCTCAGCATAATATAGACAAATGATCTAACAAGATTAAATGAATAGCTTGAGAATAAAGGAAACCAGATAGACAAAGAATGAAAAATCCTTATGTATTGATTTCTTTATGATTTATTTACACTTTCAAAAATAAGCCAAGTTCCTCCTCCTAAAAAATGGCGAGGAGAGGCCATTATATAGTTTACAAATTAGTTACTCTTGGTAACTACTTCTTTTAACTAATGTTTAGTTAAAGGGCTGCTAATCGCAATACCCCAACTAATTACAATAAATTCATGATGAAGAAGAGAAGAAGAGATAAGAATCAGGAGAAGAAGACAAGCGTTCAAGATTGGGAGGGACCCACTGATTTAAGGATCCGTTGTCTAAATCTTTTCAATGCTTCTGCTATGTCTCTGCCACGTGGAACTGACGTGTTGGCGGTGGTGGACTGAGTCCAAAATCTGAGACATTTCTCCATCTCTTTGTCAAATTCAACATGAGTATGATAATCTTTATTTGCTTCCTCTATAGCAGATTGAAGAGAGCAGATCTCCTTCATCTTTTCCTTGGAAATGGAACTTTCCTTGAATAGATCACCTTTGACAAAAGCTCTGAATTGAGCTTTGATTTCTTGTAAAGAGAGAGGCACACCAGAAGTCTCATCATGAAGATGGAAATGTATATCCTTGAAGGTAGATATAACTAGTGTTTTGAAGGCCTCACCCTTGCTATTCTTTAACTCTCCCAAAGCCTCCTCCAACACCTTGATTTTCCATTCCACACTATAGACCCAGGACTTTGACAAATTATCCTTTGCATCTTCGAAGACCTTGCTTGCCATCAAAATATTTTCATCTGTTTGTCCCATGAGACGAAGGTCTACTATGCAACTGCTCCAAAGTTTAAGTTCTTTATCAATGCTCCCAATAGTGGAGGAGAGCTTCTGTTGCAAATTACTCACCTTCCCGTGGAGTTTAAAGGCTTCATCAATGAAATTCAATCCTGCAACAAGCATATCATCCACCATGGCCTCCATAGCCCTTCCATAGATGGAATACTTGTGCATGTCTTTGATACTCTGCACTTCATCCTGGCTCAGAATTACAGGTGGTGGAAGAGTAGTCAATGGGGTAGGATCCAAAACTTTATCCTTGGACAACAGGGACTTGATGAAACTTGTAAGAATCTGGGCTTGTTCCTCCAACTGTTCTATGGTTTGTTGCCCTTTCTCTACCCTCAAAATGACTCTGGTGATTGTTTCCTGAAGATTGTGGATCTCACCTTCAGGGGTGGACTCTCCCATGGGAATTCTCGAGAGCTCCAGATCAGATGCTTGCAAATCTTGCTCTGGCTTGTCTACCTTAGGCTTGGCTATCTCAAGAATTGTTGGCCCTAAGCATCAGACACTATCCTAGAGGTAGTTCTGGCTTTTTGGCGTGAGTAGGAGGAGTAGTGCCTAATAAGGCCGCCACAAGCATCAAAATTGGGCCCTGAGATCCGGGAGGAAGACTTTCTCTTCCTACTATCAACAAGAGGCTGCACCCATGCAAAAGAGGAGGAGGAAGAAGAAGGTGGGGCAAGAGGGCCAAGAGATAGAGAACTCATGGCACCCAAGGTTTACACTGTATTATTACCTCTAATTGAGATATAAGTGGGGTGCTTGTGGCTTCTGATACAGAGGGGTCACTGGCACCCGGAAGCTCAGTGCTTTGGACCTCTTTTTCTTTATCCATGGGGGCTTCTGGAGCGCTTGTAGATACAAGAACTTCACTCTCTTCACTTTCACTGAGAACAATGATGTTCTCTGGGCCTGAGGACAACTCAGTATGCTTCCTTAGGGGATCTTCCTCCACAGGATCCTTCTTGACTTCTCTGACTTTCTTTTGATATACCTGGGTGGACGAGGAAGGAGTGGAGACTGTAGGTCCTTGAGTTGATGAGGCAGGAGGGGTCTGCACAGGTGCTTCCGATCTGGGTGTCAATGCTTCCTTCCTTGGTGTTGAAGCATCCTTGGAGGAGGATTCCCCTGAATACCTTCTAAATTCATGGACTTTCTTATCAAACCAGATCTTGGTCCTGACTAAGACCGGAGCTAGGATTTCAGCCAAATCATCCTTCTCCTTTTTGAACCAATCCAAATCCTCCAAGGGAGTGTGTTTGACCACATTGTCATACTCATATGAGTACAGGTCAGAATTATCATCCTGGAGCCCTTCAGGAACTTGGTACAGGTTAAGCTCTTGGATTAATTGAAGGGAAAACCTGCCATAATGTCTTCTCCTTGCTTCAAAATCATCAGCACAGTCAGCCCAATAGTCCTCTGTGTCTGCCCTATGATGATAAGTGATCTTGATGTTCTGCTCAATAAACTTCTTCAAGTCAAAACAAGTTCTTGGCTTGAAGAAATGGAGACAGTGATGGGAGCTAGGGCTCTTTCTATGTTTTGAGCATCTAGTGTTGTCTTGCAGGTGTAGTTTCCCAAGATGATGGGGAAGTGTAGGCCAGTGATTTTCTTATCCCTGCAGGTTCTATGTAACTTATCCAGCTGCCTGCATACTTCTATTAAGGCCATTTTGTCATTGCAGAACATAGGAAGCTTGAGAGGAGTCTCTCATAGCCTGCAAGCCTTATATAGGAAAATTTCCTAAATTGGATGAAGTAGGCACCGTAATGCGATATCAGATTCATAGCTTCATCAGAAAATCTCCTCACCATGTCGCTCTCTAGGAGCCTGACAATGTACATGGTGAAAGCATCATTCACCCTCCTGAAATTGTGATTGCTAGTTTCCAAGGTGAATTGAGGGTAGTAGGCATACACAGGGTCATCCTTATGAGCATCAATGTATGAGAACCCAAACCATTGCCTCGATGCTGCTAGGGTATACATTAAGTATGAAGTCATATAGAATTTCTTGGTCTGTTGTACATTGGACAACTGCTCTGCTAGGTTCATACTAATGATCTCTGCCCAATTGATATTTTGAGTTCCTTCGCACACCATATTGATAAGCGGGCACATCCAGAAATGGAACTCATTTGTAGAGGGTAAACCCATGACCCGAGCCAGTAGGATTATAAAATCGACAATTCCTCATTGAAATCGGCACGGAAGAGAACCTTGGACAGATGAGATGCCCCCTTCTTAGGGTTTTTCAGCCAGGACTTCGCCACCACGCCTTATATTTCTCACTGTCTTTATCGAAAAGGGCCCGATCCTGATTCTGAGAAATAACTATAGCATTGTCCGTTTCTAAAATCCTTAGTGCAGTGCCAATGGTGGTAGTGTCAAGTTTAAAATGAGCTCCCCATGCACGTTTGTCAACTCACTCGAGTCAGGGTTGAAATGAGCACCGCAGAGAGCATTGTATCTACGCATTGCACTGAGATAGGGAAACCACCGGTGAAAGCCAAACCACTGTCATGAATCATCTGTGCCATAGGTGAAGGGTTTGCATCTGTCATTCTTGCCCAAAAATCTCCAAAGTCGAGGTGGCGAACCTCACTGTCCCCGATATCGGGAACGGCAGACTCGAGTGGTGAAATTTTTTCCTGCCCCTGGAATTTAATCTTCATGTTGATAGTAACTTGGAGAGCAAAGTCTGTAGGCTAGACTTGGGATGGAATTGCAGGGGGGAATGGATGCATGCGCGAAATTTTGGTCGCAAGGGTATGAGCAATAGATAGCATGAAAGTAGTGTGCAAAAATGCATAGGGGAAGCTCATTATATAGCCGTTTAGGAGAGAGAAAGACAATAAATGTGCATTAAATACACATCTACCAAATTGAAAAGCAAGATATTTGGGTAGAGCGGGAAAAATTAGCACGAATGGCACTTGGTTCATTTGGGACATGAGGGATGCGAAAGCGTGAAGTACGCGGTTCAGCCGATTCGGGCGATGCGGGGAAAAGACACACAAATGTTTTTGGGACATGCGGGATGAAAGTACATGGAATACGCGATTCGGCCGAATCGGACGAAAAGGGAACAATGGGTCCGGGTGAACTTGGGACACTTGGGACAAAAAGTTCCGACGGGCCCGAAAAGAACGGACTTCGGGTAAACCGGCCGATCGGGGAACAGAGAGCCCGAATGAACCTGGGACACGCAGGACAAAAATGTCGACAGGCCCGAAAATCACACAAAATGACCCAAAAACATAGATTTTTCCAATTTCTTGACTTTTCACATTACCAGGACAACAGAAAAGACACTTAACTTCAAAAATTTTCAATTTTCAACTTCTCAAAAAAGTAGGGAATTTTGGGTGGACACCAATTTGGCTCCTTCCGGGGATGACTTGGCATAAGCTCAAAGAATGAGACAAGGAAAGAATTTAGAAAAAATAAGGGAAGTATACAAGTACCATATCCATTGGGCAACAGAGTCAACAAACCAAAACAATACAGAAGACAACACACCAAAATGGAGAGAAGGAAGGAAAAAGAAAATGCTATACGTAATATACGAAGGACTTCCTAATCACCTATGACTTAAAGCAATTTTAGGTACTTCCCACTATAAGGAAGTGGAGAGAAGAACCATCCATATAATCAAGGTAAAATAATTATCACCAGCAAAGTGTCTGATCTTGAAAGGTCCGAGCCAAACGGAATCAAACTTTCCATAGCTGCCACGAGGTTCATGCCTTTTATCCCATAATAAAACGATGCCTCCATTTTTTAAATCTTTGAACCTAGCCTTTTTATCAAATAAGACCTTTACTTTTTGTTGGTGGGTAGATATCCTATCAACAACTTTCAATCTGTCCTCATTCAATTTGTGGAGATACATGATCCTCTTATCCAAAGAATCATTGAAACTGGTATCTTCAATGGCCTTCATTAAATGCAGGGCTGGAAGCTCCACTGTGACTGGCAATTGGGCCTCCACTCCATATACTACCTGAAAAGGAGACATCCCAATGGCTCTCTTAGGTGTGATCCTATCTACCCAAAGAGCATCATAGAGTTTCTTGTGCCAGTTTCATTGAGATTCGTTGACTAATTTCCTTATTATGGCCACCAGATTTTTATTTGTTGATTCTCGCTTGTCCATTTCCCGAGGAAAGTAATTGAGGAGTTAGCCAAGAAGATGCCATATCCATAGAAAAAATCCATCATCTCGGATGAAGAAAAATTTGAAGCATTATCTCTGTCACAATCTTGTTTGGCACACCATACCTTTCCAATATGTTTTCTTTGATAAAACTACATACTACTTCTCAAGTAGTACTCTTTAGTGGAATGACTTCTACCCATTTGGTGAAATAATATGTGGTGGTTAATACATGAGTATGACCAGCACTAGAAGAGGGATTAAGTGTTCCAATGAAATCCAAACCCCATTTTTGAAAAGGTTCTTCGATTACAACTGGTTTAAGGGGCAAAGAGGCCAACTTAGGTCTACCCACAAAAGTCTGACAAGCCTCACATTTATCAACCCATTTTGATGTGTCTCCAAACAAGGTAGGCCAGTAATACCCTGCACGAAGAATTTTATGAGTAGTGACAGTTGATGAGTAGTGCCCTCCACATGCTTGATCATGAAAAGCCGAAAGTAGCTTCTTCTGTTGTTCCTTGTCCACGCATTTTAAAACCTTCCATCTAACCCACGCTTAAACAAGGTGTTTTCCCACAACACATATTGGGCTGATCTCAACTTAACAGCTCTCTTTTCTTTGGCAGTCAAATGAGAGGGGCATTCTCCATAGGTGAGAAAGTGAGTGATATCAGCATACCATTCATCAATTGAGCTAAGAAACAGAACGATAGGGAGATCAACTTTATTCTCTAGTAACTCATGTCTAGCTCCTTCGGCGATGAGTTCACACAGGCCTTTCCCACGAACGAGCTTGGTTGTTCTGATGTCAATGTCATATTCTTGGACCTTGGCCACCCAATTCCCTCTCTTGGATCCAAATTCCTGCTGTGTGAGAATCAACTTGATAGTTGTATCTGGCACAAAGACTGTGGAGTGAGAATTAAGGATGTAAAAACGAAACTGCTTGACAGCTTTAACCACTACAAAAGCATGTTTCTCCATTATGGTGTATCTTAGCTCGTGATTTTTTAGAATGTAGCTCATGAATGCAATTGGGAGTTCATGATCATTAGAACCTTCTTGAGTCAGAACAGCAGCCAGGGTGTTATCCGTGGCATAGCAATAGATAATAAAATCTTTGTTGAAATTTGGACACGCTAAAACAGGAGTTTTAGCAATAGCCTTTTTAATACCCTCAAAATCCTCTTTCCCTTCAGGAGACCAACCAAACATCTATTTTCCTTTCATCATTTGAGAGATATTCAAAGTTATCTCTCGCAAAATTAGGATGAGTCTCTCTCGTAAAGTTAACCTTACCAAAGAAGGAGTGCACTCCTTTCTTGCTAGTTGGAAGAGGAATTTGCTGAATAGCTTGAACTCACTTAGGATCAATTTTTATACCATATTTGGAGACAACGTGCCCCAATAATTTCCCCTCCGTGACACAAAAAACATATTTCTTAGGATTTAAAGATATCCCATGTTCTCCACATTTTAGCAGAACTGTTTCTAGATGCTGAAAATGATCTGCCCTTGTTTTAGAAAATACAGTCAAGTCATCAAGGTACACGATGATACACTTTCCTTTAAAACTTCCAAAGGCCAAATTCATAGCCCTCTGAAAAGTGGCACTGGCATTAATGAGCCCAAAAGGCATCCTTTTGTAAGCAAAGGTACCTCAAGGAGTAGTGAAATCCATTTTGTGTTGATCTGCGGTATTAACTTCTACCTGGTTATATCCTGAGAATCCATCAAGCATAGACAACATTTCAGATCTTGTTACTACTTGCAAGACCTGATCCATCATGGGTAAAGGATAGTTGTCCTTTAAAGAAGCTTGATTCAGATTCCTGAAGTCAACATAGATACGAATTTCACCATTTTTCTTTCTAACGGGTACAATATTGGCAATCCATGTTGAATGGTGAATAGGAAAAATGATTTTGGCTTTTAATAACTTCTGTATTTCCTGAAAAATGGTGTCAGCTATCTTAGGATTGTATTGCCTCTGCTTCTGTTTAAAAGGCTTAATTCCGTGTTTGAGAGGAAAAATGCGTTACATCTCCTTTGGTTGAAAGGATTTTAAGTCTTCATAGGAATAAGTAAGGACATCTTTATACTTCTTCAAAAGACTAATTACCTTCTTATTTTCTTTTGGTGTGAAAAATTTCCAATGTTCATGAGCTTAGGATCAATAGAACTCCCAATATTAATTTTGTCATATTCAAACTTATTGTTGAGTTCCAGTAGAAGCTTTAAAATTTACATACCTATCGTGTTTATCAAATAGTTATTCTAAACTCACCAATCCTTTCGAATATTGTTTCCATTGAGTTTGATACGTCCATCCTGATCCGCTTCTTCTTCTTCTTTTACAGCTCCTTTTTTAAAGGGCACACTTTCACAAGGCAAATTATCGCTTCCTTAAAAGTACAACTGTTCAAAATTATCCTTGAGTTCTAAGAAAGAAAGCAAGTGTTGATCGTCATTGAAAACTTGCCAGTTACTTGTATTATCAGGTACACTGGGTCTATGGATCATCTCGATGGTGAACTTATCTTGAGAAAAGTTAGGATGAGGTATAAGCAGTGACCCTGAGACTGCTAGTGAATCAGCCCTGGTATTCTCTTCCCTAGGCATTGCTTCGATGGAGAAAGCGTCAAGAAATTCAATGGAGTCCCAAACCTGATTCCTGTAATGTTTCAACCTTCTATTCTTTACCTGG
Source organism: Taxus wallichiana var. yunnanensis (assembly GCA_018340775.1). Taxonomy (NCBI): domain Eukaryota; kingdom Viridiplantae; phylum Streptophyta; class Pinopsida; order Cupressales; family Taxaceae; genus Taxus; species Taxus wallichiana. Next base: position 555,381,650 of record CM031237.1, on the reverse strand, counting down.
AAGAGGTTCCTAACTTGCTTGACAATCAACTCCACATCCCCACGAGCTAGAAGATTCTTCACACCTTGTTCTTTTTCCACCTAGAGTCCAAGAATGAGAGCTTCATACTCTGTTGTATTATTGGTATTTTCAAATTGCAACTTGAATGAGAAAGGATGAATGCTTCCTTCAGGCAACACCAATATGACACCAGCTCCAGAACTAGCTGAAGAACAACTTCCATCAAACTCTAATATCCAAACACCATTAGGATCTTTAGGTGACACTTTGGGGAGTTGGATTTCTTCTAGAGACATAATCATGTAGTTGTCATGCCCCATATCCTCATAGAGTATTTGTGCTTTGGGATCATCTATTTTTGTACAATATACTCAGACTGCTTCTTAGGAAGTAGCTTCTTCATTTGCCCATTAACAGGTATGAGGGCATGTGACCAATCCATTTGAATTTTTCCACCCACATCCTTACAAAAATTTCTTCTTAGCAGCATCCCATATGAAGGAGGAATGTCTGCTACTAGGATAGTAGCCAAAAATTCTTCTCAGAAAAGTAGCTAAAACCACTTGTGCATCCTTAATCCTTCCAACCAGGGGCACTTCCTTACTCTCCATGGAATAACAAGATTTGTAAGTGCATGTGAGAGTTAGGCCTAAGGCATGAGATACTTTGGAAGGCATTACATTGTCTGATGCCCCTGAGTCTATGACGTAATTACTGAGCCTATGGCCGGCTATAAGGAGTGTCACATAGAATGGTTTGATTTTGTCATTGGGTGAGGTGACAGTGGCTACCAGATTAGGATGTGGTGTAGAAGAGGGAGTGGGTAAAAGGCCTTTAGAGGTAGTTTTAGAATGAGAATTGACAAAGTGAATCATTTTAGCAAAATCCTTGGGATGGGTTTGATAATATTCAGCCTCTGAGATTTGAACCTTAGTCTTTTTAGGTGATCAATAATATCGAAAGACCCAGAAGTGGATGGGTTATCATCGCTTGGGATCCTAGGCTTATCAATTTTAGGAGAAAAAGAAGTAACTTTAGTAGCAGATTGACAGGACTCACCTTTGGTGTGGATGAAATGGGGATAGGAGATCCTCTTTTTGCAATTACAGGGATAGTTGTCGGCTGCTCCTTAGATTTTTTAGGGGGCTGCATCACTTTCTCCCTCTGATTTTTCTACTCTTGAGTCATGACAGCGTATGATTCGCTATTCATGTCTCATTACATTACTTCATCATAATCATCTCCTTCATCAACACCTTCAGTGGTGAAGAAATTAACTCGAGATCCCTCAAGTTCATTTGTTTCATCATCAACCTCTTCAACAAATTCGTCACAATCTTCATTAACCTCCTCATCCTCTGGTTCTTCAACTTCACAGGTTGCATTGACGGGAACTTTAATAGGAGGTCCATCATGCATGTGCTAGACTTGTTTGAGAAGAAGGAAAATGATTTCTGGGCTGAAAATTCCTCCTCGAACGTCTACATAGGGAGTATGCTAAGCCAATTGTTTCTTAATGGCGATGAGATCATTTGCAAGTTTTAAACCAATGGATCAAGATTAGGTCCAGAGTAGAAGAGGAGGAAGAAGAAGACTTAGATTTAGAAGGGTTTCTCCTCAACTTTCCTAATATGATTAAATCATCTTCAACACTAACAACAAGAGTTTGATCCTCGGCCAATGTTACGAGATTAGCCCTTCTCAGTGCATAACTAACTTCAGGCAATTGGGCGTTTAGGAAGAAGCATTTTTGGATTTGATCTACAGGTTGAGCATTTGGTGGAATTTTTTTAATTAACCTGTTGAATCGAGCCACAAATTCTCTCATGGGATCCTATGATTCCTTCTTTATTTGAGATATTTGGACTAGCAAAGCATGCACGTCTTCCGCTTGGTTTGAAACGGTTTTCAAACCTAGTTCTCATTATGTTCCAACTAGTGATAGCTCAGGCCGGAAGGTGATAGAACCAATTAGTAGCAAAGTCTTGTAAAGTCTCAACAAAATCCTTACGGAGACATCTTCATCTTCAACTCCCAGAACTCCGCATGCAACTATGAAGGCTGCGATGTGTTCATCAGGATGTACCTTACCATCACCCTTGAATTTAGGAAAGTTCTTCTAGTTACCTCTAGGTAACTCATGCAAAGGCTGAGGAAGGGAAAGAGGCCCAACATGATGGCCCCAAGGCAATGGTACCACCATTCTTGGAAAAATGGCTTGAAGAGGAACTGAAACACCAACAAGAATCATGGCTCGAAGATTAGGACTGATTTGTTCTGAAGGAATACCACCCGCATAAATTCTATTTTTTGAGGAGGAGTGCTTGTTGAATGAGATCTTATATTCCTTCTTGCTGAAGGGAAAGGAAAACCCTGTTGTTCCAAAAGCTAAAAATGAGAATCTTCAATACAAAGGGTCATTCTCCCTTGAGTAAAATGTGGAGTCACCAGATCAAAAGATGATCGATAAATGATTATAGAACTGGAATACGATTCCCCAGCGGAGTCACCAAAAAATGTTGGTCGTCAAAAAGGAACTTCAAGAAGAGCAACAGTCAGGGGACAAGAAGTCCCTCCTCTTTAATGGGAGAGGTTCCCTTATTCAGAAACAAACCTATTTACACATATACAAAGCATGGTTTCCTGTGGAACTTGGATATTATGAAAGTGTTTCCTAAAAGTTCATCAATCACAAAAGGACCGAGGAATGAAAATATGAGAACGAGCGTAAAGGCACCATTTAATTATAGATGACAGAGTAATTCCTTTATGCATGCGAGGGTACAAATAAATTGGAATAAGATCATTTGTATCTTATTAATAAGATGAAATTTGAAAAGACACAAAGTTATATAAATAACATCTACAAGAATACAAAGATTCTCAAGATAATATATACAAATGATCTAACAAGATTAAAATGAATAGCTCGAGAATAAAGGAAACCAGATAGACAAAGAATGAAAAATCCTTTCGTATTGATTTCTTTATGATTTATTTACACTTTCAAAAATAAGCCAAGTTCCTCCTCCCAAAAAATGGCGAGGAGAGACCATTATATAGTTTACAAATTAGTTACTCTTGGTAACTACTTATTTTAACTAATGTTTAGTTAAAGGGTGGTAATCACAATACCCCAACTAATTACAATAAATTCATGATGAAAAAGAGAATAAGAGAGAAGTATCGGGAGAAGAAGACAAGCGTTCAAGATTGGGAGGGACCCATTGATTTAAGGATCTGTTTTCTAAATATTTTCAATGCTTCTGTTACGTCTCTGCCACGTGGAACTAACGTGTTGGCGGTGTACTGAGTCCAAAATCCGAGACATTTCTCCATCTCTTTGTCGAATTCAACATGAGTATGATAATCTATCGTTAATTGCTTCCTCTATATCATATTGAAGAGAGCAGATCTCCTTCATCTTTTCCTTGGAAATGGAACTTTCCTTGAATAGATCACCTTTGACAAAATCTCTGAATTGAGCTTTGATTTCTTGTAAAGAGAGAGGCACACCAGAAGTCTCATCATGAAGATGGAAATGTATATCCTCAAGGCAGATATATCTAGTGTTTTGAAGGCCTCACCCTTCTACCAGCTATTCTTTAACTCTCCCAAAGCCTCCTCCAACACCTTGATTTTCCATTCCATGCTATAGACCCAGGACTTTGACAAATTATCCTTTGCATCTTCGAAGACCTTGTTTGCCATCAAAATATTTTCATTTGTCATGTCACATGAGACAAAGGTATACTATGCAACTACTCCAAAGTTTAAGCTCTTTATCAATGCTCCCAATAGTGGAGGAGAGCTTTTTATCAAATTACTCACCTTCCCGTGGAGTTTAAATTCTTCATCAATGAAATTAAATCCTAAAACAAGCATATCATCCCATGGCCTCCATAGCCCTTCCATAGATGAAATACTTGTGCATTTTTTGATACTCTACACTTCATCCTCGGCTCGTAATTACAGGTGGTGGAAGAGTAGTCAATGGGGTAGGATCCAAAACTTTTCCTTGGACAATAGGGATTTGGTGAAACTTGTAAGAATCGGGCTTGTTCCTCTGATGTTCTATGGTTTTCTACCCTTTCTCTACCCTCCCAATGACTCGTGATCTGTTTCCTAAAGATTGTGGATCTCACCTTGAGGTTGACTCTCCCATGGGAATTCTCAAGAGCTCCGGATCATATGCTTGCAAATCTTGCTCTTGCTTGTCTACCTTAGGATTTGCTATCTTCAGAATTGTTGGTCCCGAGCATCGACACTATCCGGAGGTAGTTCGGCTTTCTTGGAATGAGTAGGAGGATTAGTACTTCTAATAAGGCTGCACACAAAGATCATTGGGCCACGAGATGGGAGGAAGAATTCTCTTCCTACTATGTTGGTCTGAAAATCTATTGCCGTCAGACAGATCTATGGATAGATGAGCCAACGGTGTGTAGGGCTTAGCCCCTCTTTGAGTCAATGGTTAAACCGGTTTATTGCTATTCTACCAAAAGAGGAATCTATGCAAGTCTCACATTCGCTTTGGGGGTTTGGGATCTCATCCCAAAGTAGGTTTATTTCCTATCTGCGAAGAGAACGGAATGAAAGAGAGGAGGAAGAAGGAACAGTCCGAAGGGAGAAAAGAAATGAATTCCAAAGCGAGTAAAGGTCGGAAGATTTATGTTTTTGGGTTGAAGTAAACATGAGCCAAACCTACTTGCATAAATAAACAAAGCAATATCGATGATAAATAAATGACAATAAAATAGAAGCAGATCCAATGTATTAAGAATAAATACACAGATCTAACATAAGAAAGATCTAATGTATATAACACAGTATTCAAAGACAAAGTCTAAATATTGTATTACTAATTTGTTCATTACAAAAGCTCAAAGTCTTTTCTTCTTACTCCTATTTCTCATCCGAAAGATATTCATCCATCCTCAACACAACAAGTGTTGGGGTATTTATAGAAAAAGAGGAGAAAAGAAGGAAAAAGGAGCCAACAACTATTTACAAAGATATTTACAAAATATCTAAAAGTCATGTTGACTTTTTACAACTTGATGGATGACATCATCCCATGATGCAACATGGATGATGTCATCGTTTGATCAACACACTTTAGACATTTCAACAAGAAAGTCGGAGAATAGAGAGAAGAAGAAGAAGAAGAAGAAGAAGAAGAAAAAGCTACTCATCATTGTCATCCCGGCCGAAAGGGGGTTGCCTCGCTTCGATGCTACTCAGAGATGATATGTGGAACCGAGCGCGGTATTCCAAAAACTTGTTAATAATGGGCCCAAATTGATCCGTGATGGATCCTTGTGTTGCTTCGCTGATTGCTTCGCAATTCTCCCCCGCTTGTCTATGAGCTTTTACGGGAGTTTAGAATAATCTTTCTCCACCTCGATGAGGAACCCGATGAAGTCCCTACAGCCAAAGAGTTGTTGATATATTCAAGTGTCAAATGTGACCTCCGCCCCGTTCTCTTGAGAAGTGATCTCCTGAAGATCCGGATAGTTTCATCACCGATCTCATGATAAAGGAAGGAGTGAGCAGCCCCGAGACATGTTAAGAACAATTCACTCCATTTGATGCATCGCATCCAGGCCTCTTCCTTCACCTTGTCTATCTTTTCCGAGAACAAATTCTAGCTGATCTATCCGATAGTCTAGAGTGGACATGGTTTTGTTGAGGGCCTCTTGGATGGCCGAAAACTCGAACTTGACCAGATCTTCGATCAATGAGTTGAACATTTGTTGAAAGGTCTCATGTTGGAGTTTAGCATGTTCTAGCTCTTCTGATATGGGACCCGCTAATGCTTGGAGTTCCTTGTTCACCTTTCTGATGTTTAGATATGAATTGACATACTCGGCGATCACTCTTTCACCGTCCTTCGAGGATCCGGCTCCTCCAAGTAAACGGCCATACCCTCGCCGCCGATCTTTGAATATTCATTGATTTTCTCCCGGTGCCGAGAAGCTCAGAAGTCTCGGCGGCAGTCGTGGGAGGTGCACTACCCATCTTCTGTAAGGCTTGAAGTAGATATTTGTTCTGCTCCTTCAGTAGCCTTTTCTCTTCTTTTATTTCTTCAAGCTTTTGCAGAGGGCACGATTGCGGAAAGAGCTTCCCCGGAGACTTTCGTAAGACGCCCCATCATTGTGACTTGAGTCACAGAAAATCTATCGGAGACAGATCTTTTTCTCCTTGAGGATCAGGGTATGCTATTTCCATAACTCTCTCACCTGCAGCACTTTGAGAGAAGCGTGTTACAGGCTTTTGCTTCTTTGCCCCTTTGGCTGGAATCACTGAAAAGTCCATCGGAGTGATGGGAACTTTCCTCTTTTGTTGGCTCAGCTGCTGAGAGATCCAGGCTGGTCCTATGGAAGAAGGACCAGAAACAGAGGAGGGGGCAGCTGCAGTAGAAGAGGGGAAAAACGTGGAGACACGCGGAGGCGGCATTGAGAGAATAGCCGAAGAAGTGTCCACGGGAGGAAGGGAAACTGCAGCTGCGGAAGACATAGGAAGGGAAGGGAGCTCAGAGATGAGGGAAGAAATGGAGGAGGAAAGATCAGTGAGGGAAGAGAAGATAGACGAAGAAGCAGGGGAAAGAGTAGAAGAAGGGGCGGAGGACACGACCAAAGGGATGGTCGCTTGAGTCACTCGAGGAGGGGAAGGAAGAGAAGAAGAAGGGATAGAAGGGACCTCTATTGTGGTAGCAATGCCGACATCCTGAGTGGATGGGCCAATTGGACTATCCCCTGCTGCTTCTTTCTCTGGTGAATCCAGAGTTATTACTTGTTCTGGCGCTGTGGAAAGAGGACTCTCGGGGGCTTCTTCCTGAATGGTGCTAGATTCACCTTCTACACCTTTGCCTTTTAGCTGCTTCTTGGACCTTGGAGGTGCATTGCCCAATGGGGAGGTTGTGAAATCTACCCCGAGCTAGATCAGCCGCTCATGCGGCACCAGGTGCTCGCTCGCGCATAGTCTCTTGACCCTCTCCTCAATTGTTTGAGGAACCTTGCTTCATTCATGGCCGGAAGGGCCAATCATCCCCTTCCGTGTCATTATACACCTTGTCTACTTCATCTTCCGTAGTTTGGAAGCCTTTGGGGACAATGGCCACTCCGTATTGGATAATTTCCGCCAATGCTAAGCGAGAATGATCCTTTCTTCTGAGTTCCACCTCGTGGATGACGTCAATGTAAATATCCTCAATTTGAGGGACATGGATCGGATCAAGCTTAGCTCTTGGCAGGCAGCCCCTTGGGTCAAAGGTAGGCCTGGCTGGGAAGTCATGTTTCAAATTGAGCAACTCCAGCTCTGCGAACATTTCCTTCACCTTGTGATGGGTGGAGCATGTGTATCGGCCCACTGTGAGGGGGAAAGGAGTTCCGCCCTTCTTTCTTTTGAGGCATTTCTCATGGTATGTGACCAGCTGTCTTGATAGCTCTAGTAGAATCAGCTTAGGTCCAAGATACCTCAGAGCCTGGTTGGCTTGCCCAAGAAGTTGACCGCCTCGATAGGTAAATGTGGGAAATCGGGTGAACAGGGCCCCCCACTTCTCCACGGTTGACACAATGTTTTTGGTCATGCGACCATGAGTTAGATTTGGCCTCAACAGGCAAATGATGTGATAGAAGAAAGCATCATTAATTTTGGTGAATTGAGGGATGCTATTCTCCAGCCTCAGTTCTGGATAATATTCATATATTTTGACCTGAGGCCAAATTCCACTTCGGTTTAGCCCTAGATAATCCCTCTCCGATGCTGCAGTGTAGACTACGTAGGAGTTCATATGGAACACTCCCATTGTGGGCGAATTGTTGTCAGAATTGCCGGAGATGGTGTCGCTTATTATTTCTCCCCAAAGAAAAGCGCTGATCGGGCAAATTTTTATTCATTGTCTCCAAGTACCTCAGCATCCATTTATGGAAGTAATGGCGTGAAAGCCCAAGACTCGCTCAGAAAGTAATAGTATCACCGAGCTCTTCGAGAAATCACCGCGGTGGATAACTGGGGCCACCGGTTACCACCTTCTTGTTTTTCAAGTAGACTTCGCTCATTAGTTACATGCATTGGTCTTCATTATCTTCCTGTGCTTTGATGCACTCTTCTTGGCCGACGGCCACAAAGTCCCGGTGGTGAGGGATGCCAAGCATTATCTCAAAATGACGGGCAAAGTGAGGTTTATGACTACCTCGCCCTTGCTATTTTGGACACATCTTGTGTCCTTGTTGTAAGATGTGCAATCACCATCATGAATTCATTGTTGACGGTGATCGATGAGGATTCCTCTGGCGAAGTGCAGTGGCACCGCCTATTAATTTGTCCATCCATAGACTTCTTGTAACCTTCGAGTTCTAACCTGTAATTCTTCCATGTCAATGTGACCCACCCGAGTCTCGACATCCATACCGCATTCACTCTGTGATTCGGGCATCCGACCCTTTGATATTTGTACTTCATCTCTTCCTCTGTAAGCTTAGCCTTTCCTCTTGGTTTGGTGGGTCTCTGCTGGATGTAGACATATGTTCTTTCGAACTCAGTTGCTGATCTACATGAAGAAGAAGCAAGACCCAATCCAAAAAGGTTGAATTAGCCATTTGATCTTCCATGGAAAGTCAGAAGAAAGAGTTAGAGATTTTAAGGCTGTGGCGCAGGCGCATGAAAATTGCAACTTGCACGCCAAATAGATAAGGTGCATGGCACGTGCATGTTGCAGATTGCATTTTATAAAGGGCGCATGGAATTTTCATGTTGCATTGGGATTTGGTGCGCCCTTCGGCGCATGGATGGATCGTGTAACATTGACTTTTTATGCGCCAAAGGGATATGGCGCGGCACACGAAGAGTTTACACAACATAATGTTATTGCAGATCTGGGGATGCGCTGCGCCTTTTATAGCTTCATACTTGCGCAGATAAAGCTTGTGTCTGCATGGAAGCTGGGTGCGCCATGGGCACATGGAAACGTGATGCAGCACAAAAGGATGGCACGCCAAAGGGGCACGAGATTTGACACTTGTAGCATGTGAAAGAGGCGCGCCAAAGGGCACAGAGGTTAATGATGCAACAAGCAGGCTGGGTGTGCCTCTGGCGCAGGGATGTTGCAGATTACAAGGCGGTCAGATGTGCCAAAGGGGCGCAAATGTTCATGATGTTGCAGGGGTGACAGATGCGCCAAGGAGGAAAACAGAGAACTAAACTCTCAAAGGGGGTTTTACATGATGTAGGTTCCTTCTACTCCTTCGTTCCTATTTGAAAGGCTCAGTGGGGTAGATAAAATGATCTAGATCAGGAGGGCCACAACCACTGTTTCAAGAAAACGTCCTTCTCCAGCAGATCTGGAAAGAGGAAGGATAGCATGGGGGGGAGCATGGCAAAACGGAAGAGGTTATTATATTTCAAAACCAACTAGCAAGCTAAAACCAGACCAAGAACACACCAAGAACTGAAAACACAAAACGCACGAGAGAGAAAGACACCTCATACCTGGATAAATAGCAAAAGCTCGGGAACGGGTCCACAAGGTGATGAAAACGACGCAGGCAAAATGGCTGTGCTCGAAAAATCACATGCTCAAAGAAAAAGTGAAAATGACATTTGGGCGCGCAAAACACATATATATATAGGCAAGCTAGTCATAAATGCGCCACCCACTTTTTTAAAAGGCGTATGAGAGTTGCTGTTGACAGGAGAAAGCGCGCGCCCTTTGGCGCACAAAAGTATTTGACAACAGGAGACAAAGCGCACCTTTGGCGCACCAAAAGCATTGTCGACATGAAGTTATGTGCGCCCTTTGGCGCACCAAAACTTTTTGTTGCACTAAGATTATGTGCGCCCTTCGGCGCACCAAAGAGTGGCGCAACAAAATTTGTACCAACACAAGCGCATGTGCCTTGGCGCACGCAGGGAAGGTTCAACATTCTTTGGCACATGAAAAGTTGTGTTGACATTGAAAACCATGCACCAAAGGCTTTTAAGGGGGCGCATCAAAAGTTAGTGTTGCAAAGCAATTTCATGGGCCCAACCAAAAATTCTCAAAAGACTAATTTTGAAAACTAGATTTCCTGAAGGGATTTTACAACATTTTGAACACAAGGGATCCCTAACGAGGATCGGAACAAAATTTTGGTATGGTCATCGGTAAAATTTCCTGTCAATTTTACTAATAACATATCACAACAAGAGGATGCACCCATGCAAAAGAGGAGGAGGAAGAAGAAGGTGGGGCAAGAGGGCCAAGAGACAGAGAACTCATGGCACCCAAGGTTTGAACTATTGTTTCCTCTAATTGAGATATAAGTGGGGCGCTTGTGGCTTCGATACGAGAGGGTCACCTGGCACCGGAAGCTCCAAGCTTTGGACCTCTTTTTCTTTATTCATAGGGGATTCTAGAGCGCCAGAGATACAAGAACTTCACTCTCTTCGCTTTCACCGAGAACAATGATGTTCTCTGGGCTCGAGGACAACTCAGTATGCTTCCTTAGGGGATCTTCCTCCATGTGCTCCTTCTTGAGTTCTCTGACTTTCTTTTGATATACCTGGGTGGACGAGGAAGGAGTAAAGACTATAGGTCCTTGAGTTGAAGAGGAAGGAGGGGTCTGCATAGGTGCTTCCGATCTAGGTGTCAATGATTCCTTCCTTGGTGTTGAAGCATCCTCAGAGGAGGATTCCCCTGAATACCTTCTAAATTCATGGACTTTCTTATCAAACCAGATCTTGGTCCTGACTAAGATTGGAGCTAGGATTTCAGCCAAATCATCCTTCTCCTTTTTGAACCAATCCAAATCCTCCAAGGGAGTGTGTTTGACCACATTGTCATACTCATATGAGTACAGGTCAGAATTATCATCCTGGAGCCCTTCAGAACTTCGCATGAGTTAAGCTCTTGGATTAATCAAGGAAAACCTGCCAGCAATGTCTTCTCCTTGCTTCAAAATCATCAAGCACAATCCAGCCCAATAGTCCTCCTTGTCTTCCCTATGATGATAAGTGATCTTGATGTTCTGCTCAATAAACTTCTTCAAGTCAAAACAAGTTCTTGGCTTCAAGAAATGGACAGTGATGGGAGCTAGGGCTCTTTCTATGTTTTGATCATCTAGTGTTGTCTTGCAGTGTAGTTTCTAAGATGATGGAGAAGTGTAGGCTAGTGATTTTCTTATCCCCGCAGTTCTATGCAACTTATCCACTACTTGCATATTTCTATTAAGGCCATTTTGTCATTACATAACATAGGAAGCTTGAGAGGAGTGCTCTCATAGCCTACAAGCCTTATATAGGAAAATTTCCTAAATTGGATGAAGTAGGCATCGAATGCAATATCGATTCATAGCTTCATCGTAAAATCTCTCACCGTGTCGCTCTCTCAGAGCCCGACAATGTACATAGTGAAAGCATCATTCACCCTCCCGAAATTGTGATTGCTAGTTTCAAGGTGAATTGAGGGCGTAGGCATACACAGGGTCATCCTTATGAGCATCAATGTATGAGAACCCAAACCATTGCCTCGATGCTGCTAGGGTATACATTAAGTATGAAGTCATATAGAATTTCTTGGTCTACTATACATTGGACAACTACTCTGCTAGGTTCATACTAATGATCTCTACCCAATTAATATTCTAAGTTCCTTCGCACACCATATTGATAGTGGGCACATCTAGAAATGGAACTCATTTCTAGAGAGGGTAAGCCCATGACCCGAGCCAAGAGGGATTATAAAATCCGATAATTCCTCATTGAAATCGGCATGGAAGATAACTTGGATCAGACGAGACACCCCCTTCTTAGGGTTTTTCAGCCAGGACTTTGCCACCCGCACCTTATATTTCTCATTGTCTTGATCGAAAAGGGCTTGTGCCTGATTCTGAGAAATAACTATAGCATTGTCTGTTTCTGGAATCCTTAGTGCAGTGCTAATGGCGGAAGCGTCAATTTTGGCGATGAGTTCCCATACATGTTTGTCAACTCACTCGAGTTAGGGTTAAAATGAGCGTCGCGCAGAGAGCATTGTATCTACGCATTGCACTGAGATAGGGAAACAACCGGTGAAATCAAAAACACTGTCATGAATGATCTGTACCATAGGTGAAGGGTTCGCGTCTGTCATTCTTGCCCAAAAATCTCCTAAGTCAAGGTGGCGAACCTCACTATCCCCAATATCGGGAATGACAGACTCGAGTGGTGAAATTTGTTCGCCCGGAATTTAATCTTCATGTTGATAGTAACTTGGAGAGCAAGGCTGCAGGCTGGAATAAGGATGGAATTGCATGGGGGAATGGATGCACGCACAAAAAATTTTGTTGCAAGGGTACGAGCAATAAATAGCATGAAAGTAGTGTGCAAAAACACATAGGGGGCAGCTCATTATATAGCCATTTAGGAGAGAGAAAGATAATAAAAGTGCATTAAATACACATCTACCAAATTGAAAAGCAATATATTTAGGTAGAGTGGGAAAAATTAGCATGAATGGCACTTGGTTCATTTGGGACACGAGGGACGTGAAAGTGCAAAGCACGCGGTTCGAGCCGATGTGGGGAAAAGACGCACAAATGTTTTTGGGACATGTGGGAAAAAAGTGCGCAGAATATGCGATTCGGCCAAATCGGACGAAAAGGGAACAACGGGTCTTGGTGAACTTGGGACACTTGGGACAAAAAGTTCAACGGGCCTGAAAAGAACGAACTTTGGGTAAACCGGCCGATCGGGGAATAGAGAGCCCGAATGAACTAGGGACACGTGGGACAAAAATGTCTGATAGGCCTGAAAATCACACAAAATGACCCAAAAAACACAAATTTTTCCAATTTCTTGACTTTTCACATTACCAGAAATAAGAAAAGACATTTAACTTCAAAAATTTCAATTTTCAACTTCTCAAAAGTAGGGGAATTTTGGGTGGACAACGGTTCCTGGCTCCTTCGGGGATGACTTGGCATAAGCTCAAAGAATGAGACAAGGCAAGAATTTAGACAAACTCGGGAAGTAGACCAAGACCTTATCCATTGGGCCACGGAGTCAACAAACCAAAACAATACGTAAGACAACACACCAAAACAGAGAGAGAGAAGGAAGGAAAAGAAAAAACGCTATGCGGAATATACGAAGGACATCTTAATCACCTATGACTTAAAAAAATTTCAGGTACCGCCCACTTTAAGGAAGTGGGAGAGAAGAACCATCCATATAATCAAGGTAAAAGGAATTCTCACAAGCAAAGTGCCTAATCTTGAAAGGTTCGAGCTAAAGGGAATCAAACTTGCCATGGCTGCCACGAGGTTCATGCCAATAAAATGATGTCTCCAATTTTGAAATCTCTGAACCTCGGCCTTTTTATCAAATAAGACCTTTACTTTTTGTTGGTGGGTAGATATCCTATCAGCAACTTTCAATCTGTCCTCATTCAATTTGTGGAGATACATGATCCTCTTATCCAAAGAATCATTGAAACTAGTATCTTCAATGGCCTTCATTAAATGTAGGGCTGGAAGCTCCACTGTGACTGGAAATTGGGCCTCCACTCCATATACTACCTGAAAAGGAGACATCCCAATGGCTCTCTTAGGTGTGATCTTATCTCGCGCAAAGAGAATCATAGAGTTTCTTGTGCCAGTTCCGTTGGGATTCGTTGACTAATTTCCTTATTATGGCCACCAGATTTTTATTTGTTGATTCTGCTTGTCCATTTCCCTAAGGATAGTAATCTGAGGAGTGAGCCAGGGAGATGCCATATCCATAGAAAAAATCCATCATCTCGGTTGAAGAAAAATTTGAAGCATTATCTGTCACAATCTTGTTTGGCACACCATACCTTACCAAGATGTTTTCTTTGATAAAACTACATACTACTTCTGAAGTAGTACTCTTTACTGGAATGGCTTCTACCCATTTGGTGAAATAATCTATGGTGGTTAATACATGAGTATGACCAGCACTAGAAGAGGGATTAAGTGTTCCAATGAAATCCAAACCCCATTGTTGAAAAGGTTCTTCGATTACAACTGGTTTAAGGGGCAAAGAGGCCAACTTAGGTCTACCCAACAAAGTCTGACAAGCCTCACATTTATCAACCCTTTTGATGTGTCTCCGAACAAGGTAGGATAGTAATACCCTCCACAAAGAATTTTATGAGCAGTGACAGTTGATGAGTAGTGCCCTCCACATGCATGATCATGAAAATCCAAAAGTAACTTCTTCCGTTGTTCCTTGTCCATGCATTTTAAAAACCTTCCATCTAACCCATGCTTAAACAAGGCATTTTCCCACAACACATATTGGGCTGATCTCAACTTAACAACTCTCTTTTCTTTGGCAGTCAAATGAGAGGGGTATTCTCCATAGCTGATAAATTGAGTGATATCGGCATAACATTCATCAATTGAGTTAAGAAACAGAATGATAGGGAGATCAACTTTATTCTCTAGTAACTCATGTCTAGCTCCTTCGCGATGAGTTCACACATGTGCCTTTCCCACAAATGAGCTTGGTTGTTCTCGATGTCAATGTCATATTCTTCAACCTTGGCCACCCGGTTCCCTCTCTTGGATCCAAATTCTTCTTTGTGTGAGAATCAACTTGATAGTTAGCCGTATCAGCACAAAGATTGTGAAGTGAGAATTAAGGATGTAAAAACAAAACTACTTGACAGCTTTAACCACTGCAAAAGCATGTTTCTCCATTATGGTGTATCTTAGCTCATGATTTTTTAGAATGTAGCTCATGAATGCAATTGGGATTTCATGATCATTAGAATCTTCTTGAGTCAGAACAGCAGCTAGGGTGTTATCTGTGGCATAGCAATAGATAATAAAATCTTTGTTGAAATTTGGACACGCTAAAACAGGAGTTTTAGCAATAGCCTTTTTAATACCCTCAAAAGACTCTTTCCCTTCAGGAGACCAACCAAACGTCTATTTTCCTTTCATCATTTGAGAGATATTCAAAGTTAGCTCTGTAAAATCAGGGATGAATCTCCTCATAAAGTTAACCTTACCAAATAAGGAGTGCACTCCTTTCTTGCTATTTGGAAGAGGAATTTTCTGAATAGCTTGAACTCGCTTAGGATCAATTTTTATACCATATTTGGAGACAACGTGCCCCAATAATTTACCCTTCGTGAGACAAAAACATATTTCTTAATATTTAAAGAGATCCCATGTTCTCTAAGTTTTAGTAGAATCTGTTTCTAGATGTTGAAAATGATCTACCCTTGTTTTAGAAAATACGGTCAAGTCATCAAGGTACACGATGAAACACTTTCCTTTCAAACTTCCAAAGGCCAAATCCATAGCCCTCTAAAAAGTGGCACTAGCATTAATGAGCCCAAAAGGCATCCTTTTTGTAAGCAAAGGTACCCTAAGGAGTAGTGAAATCCATTTTGTGTTGATCTGCGCTTTTAACTTCTACTGGTTATATCCCGAGAATCCATCAAGCATGACAACATTTCGGATCCGTTACTACTTGAAAGACCTGATCCATCATGGGTAAAAGCATAGTTGTCCTTTAAATAAGCTTGATTAAGATTCCCTGAAGTCAACACAGATACGAATTTCACCATTTTTCTTTCTAATGGGTACAATATTGGCAACTCATGTTGAATGGTGAATAGGAAAAATGATTTTGGCTTTTAATAACTTCTGTATTTCCTAAAAAATGGTGTCAACTATCTTAGGATTGTATTGCCTCTACTTCTATTTAAAAGGCTTAATTCTAGGTTTGAGAGGGATAAAACACTACATCTCCTTTGGTTGAAAGGCTTTTAAGTCTTCATAGGAATAAGCAAGGACATCTTTATACTTCTTCAAAAGACTAATTACCTTCTTCTTTTCTTCTGGTGTGCAACATTTTCCAATGTTCATGAGTTTAGGATTAGTAGAACTCCCAATATTAATTTTGTCATATTTAGCTGATTATTGAGGTCCAGTAGAAGCTTTAAACTTTACATACCTGTCGTGTTTGTCAAACAGTTCTTCTAAACTCACCAATCCTTTTGGAATATTGTTTCCCTTGAGTTTGATACATCCATCCTGATCCACTTCTTCTTCTTTGACGGCTCCTTCGTTAAAGGGAACACTTTCATGACGTAAATTATCGCTTCCTTCAAAGTACAACTATTCAAAAATATCCTTGAGTTCTAAGAAAGAAAGCAAGTGTTGATCGTTATTGATAACTTTCTAGTTACTTGTATTACAGTACACCGGGTCTATGGATCATCTTGATGGTGAACTTATCTTGAGAAAAGTCGGGATGAGGTATAAGCGGTGATCCTAAGACTGTTATTGAATCAGCCCTTGTATTCTCTTCCTAGAAATTACTTCGATGGAGAAAGTGTCAAGAAATTCAATGGAGTCCCAAACTTGATTCTGTAATGTTTAACCTTTTATTCTTTACCTGGAAGAGGTTCCTAACTTGCTTGACAATCAACTCCACATCCCCATGAGCTAGAAGATTCTTCACACCTTGTTCTTTTGCCACCTAGAGTCCAAGAATGAGAGCTTCATACTCTACTGTATTATTGGTATTTTCAAATTGTAACTTGAATGAGAAAGGATGAATGCTTCCTTCAGGCGACACCAATATGACACCAGCTCCAAAACCAGCTGAAGAACAACTTCCATCAAACTCTAATATCCAAACACCATTAGGATCTTTAGGTGACACTTTGGGGAGTTGGATTTCTTCTGGAGACATAATCATGTAGTTTCCATGCCCCATATCCTCATAGAGTATTTGTGCTTTGGGATCATCTATTTTTTGTACAATATACTCAGATCGCTTCTCTGCAAAGATCTTCTTCATTTGCCCATTAACAATGTGTATGAGGGCATGTGACCAATCCATTTGAATTTTTCCACCCACATCCTTACAGAAATTTCTGCTTAGCAAAGATCCCATATGAAGGAGGAATGTCTGCTACTAGGTTAGTAGCCAAAACTTTCTTCTCAGGAAAAGTAGCAAAAGCCACTTGTGCATCCTTAATCCTTCCGACAAGGGGCACTTCCTTACTCTCCATGGAATAACAAGATCCATAATTACATGTGAGAGTTAGGCCTAAGGCATGATCTACTTTGGCAGGCATTACATTGTCTGATGCCCCTGAGTCTATGACGCAATTACTGAGCCTATGGCTGGCTATAAGGATTGTCACATAGAATGGTTTGATTTTTTCATTGGGTGAGTTGACAACGGCTACTAGATAAGGCTGTGATGTAGAAGAGGGAGTGGGTAAAAGGCCTGTAGAGGTATTTTTAGAGTGATAATTGAGAAAATGAATCAATTTAACAAAATCCTTGGGATGGGTTTGATAATATTGAGCCTCTCGAGATTTGAACCTTAGTCTTTTTAGGTGATCAATAATATCGAAAGACCCAGAAGTGGATGGGTTATCATCACTTGGGATCCTAGGCTTATAAATTTTAGGAGAAAAAGAAGTAAATTTAGTAGCAGAATTGATAGGACTCACCTTTGGTGTGGATGAAATGGGGATAGGAGATCCTCTTTTTGCAATTACAGGGATAGTTGTCAGCTACTCCTTAGATTTTTTGGTGGGCTACATCACTTTCTCCCTCTAATTTGTCTACTCTCAAGTCATGACAGCATATGATTCACTATTCATGTCTGCTACTACTTCATCATAATCATCTCCTTCATCAACGCCTTCAGTGGTGAAGAAATTAACTCAAGATCCCTCAAGTTCATTTGTTTCATCATCAACCTCTTCAACAAATTCCTCACAATCTTCATTAACCTCCTCATCCTCTGGTTCTTCAACTTCACAGGTTGCATTGACAAGAACTTTAATAGGAGGTCCTTCAAGCACTAGCCTTGTTTGAGAAGCAGGCAAATGATTTCTGGGCTGAAAATTCCTCCTTGGAACATCTGCATAGGGAGTATGCTAAGCCAATTGTTTCTTAATGGCGATGAGATCATTTGCAAGTTTTTGTACCAATGGATCAATATTAGGTCCAGGAGTGGAAGAGGAGGAAGAAGAAGACTTAGATTTAGAAGGGTCTCTCCTCAACTTTCCCGACATGATTAAATCATCTTCAACACTAACAAAGAAGAGTTTGATCTCTTGGCCAATGTTGCGAGATTAGCCCTTCTCAGTGCATAACTAACTTTAGGCAATTGGGCGTTTAGGAAGAAGCATTTTTGGATTTGATCTACAAGTTGAGTATTTGGTGGAATTTTGTTAATTAACCTGTTGAATCGAGCCACAAATTCTCTCATGGGCTCTTGTGATTCCTTCTTTATTTGAGAAATTTTGGCTAGCAAAGCATGCACGTCTTCCGCCGGTTTGAAATGGTTTTCAAACCTAGTTCTCATTGTGTTCCAGCTAGTGATAGCTCCGGCGGAAGGTGATAGAACCAATCAGCAGCATTATCTTGTAAAGTCTCAACAAAAAGTCTTACGGAGACGTCTTCATGTTCAACTCCCAGAACTCCGCATGCAACTATGAAGGTTGCGATATGTTCATCAGGATGTACCTTACCATCACCCTTGAATTTAGGAAAGTTCTTCCGATTACCTTTAGGTAACTCATGCAAAGGCTAAGGAAGGGAAAGAGGCCCAACATGATGGCCCCAAGGAAATGGTACCACCATTCTTGGAAAAATGGCTTGAAGAGGAACTGAAACACCAGCAAGAATTAGGGCTCGAAGATTAGGACTGATTTTTTCTGAAGGAATACCACCCGTAGGGATTCTATTTTTGACAGGAGGAGTGCTTGTTGAACGAGCTCTTATATTCCTTTTTGCTGAAGGGAAAGGAAAACCCTGCTGTTCAAAAAGCTAAAATGAGAATATTCAATACCAAGGGCCCGCTTTCTACCTCGAGTAAAACGTGGAGTCACCAGATCAAAAGATGATCGATAAATGATTATAGAATTGGAATAAGATTCCCAGGAGTCGCCAAAAACTGTTGGTCGTCAAAAAGGAACTTCAAGAAGAGCAATCATGGGACAAGAAGTCCCTCTTCTTTAATGGGAGAGGTTCCCTTATTCGAAATGAACCTATTTACACATATACAAAGAATGGTTTTACTATGGAACTTGGATATTATGAAAGTGTTTCCTAAAATTTCATCAATCACAAAAGGACTCGAGGAATGAAAATGCGAGAATGAGCGAGAAAGGCACCATTCATAATTATAGATGATAGAGTAATTCCTTATGCATGCGAGGGTACAGAGAATTAGAATAAGATCATTTATATCACATTAATAAGATGAAATTTTAAAAGACACAAAGTTCTATAGATAACATATACAAGAATACAAAGCTTCTCAAAGATAATACGGACAAATGATCTAACAAGATTAAAATGAATAGCTTGAGAATAAAGGAAACTAGATAGACAAAGAATGAAAAATCCTTCTGTATTGATTTCTTTATGATTTATTTACACTTTCAAAAATAAGCCAAGTTCCTCCTCCCAAAAAATGGTGAGGAGAGGCCATTATATAGTTTACAAATTAGTTACTCTTGGTAACTACTTATTTTAACTAATGTTTAGTCTAAGGGCTGCTAATTGCAATACCCCAACTATTTACGATAAATTCATTATGAAAAAGAGAAGAAGAGAGAAGTATTAGGAGAAGAAGACAAGCGTTCAAGAATGGGAGGGACCCACTAATTTAAGGATCCGTTGTCTAAATCTTTTCAATGCTTCTGCTATGTCTCTGCCATGTGGAACTGACATGTTGGCGGTGGACTGAGTCTAAAATCTGAGACATTTCTCCATCTCTTTGTTGAATTGACATGAGTATGATAATATTTATTTGCTTCCTCTATAGTAGATTGAAGAGAGGAGATCTCCTTCATCTTTTCCTTGGAAATGGAACTTTCCTTGAATAGATCACCTTTGACAAAAGCTCTGAATTGAGCTTTGATTTCTTGTAAAGAGAGAGGCACACCGAAGTCTCATCATGAAGATAGAAATGTATATCCTTGAAGGAAGATATAACTAGTATTTTGAAGGACTCACCCTTCTACCAGCCTATTCTTTAACTCTCCCAAAGCCTCCTCCAAAGACCTTGATTTTCCATTCACGCTATAAACCCTGTGACTTTGACAAATTATGCTTTGCATCTTCGAAGACCTTGCTTGCCATCAAAATATTTTCATTTGTTTGTCCCATGAGATGAAGGTCTACTATGCAATCGCTGCTCCAAAGTTTAAGTTCTTTATCAATGCTCCCAGTAGTGGAGGAGAGTTTTCGTTGTAAATTACTCACCTTCCCGTGGAGTTTAAAGGCTTCATCAATGAAATTCAATCCTACAACAAGCATATCATCCACCATGGCCTCCATAGCCCTTCCATAGATGAAATACTTATGCATGTCTTTGATACTCGCACTTCATCCTAGCTCGAATTACGGTGGTGGAAGAGTAGTTGGGGTAGGATCCAAAACTTTATCCTTGGACAAAAGGGATTTGATGAAACTTGTAAGAATCGGGCTTGTTCCTCCGATCTGTTCTATGGTTTTCTGCCCTTTCTCTACCCTCCCAATGACTCTGGTGACCTTTTCCTGAAGATTGTGGATCTCACCTTGAGGGGTGGACTCTCCCATGGGAATTCTCGAGATCTCCAAATCAGATTCTTGCAAATCTTGCTATGGCTTTTCTGCCTTAGGCTTGGCTATCTCCAAGAATTGTTGGCCTTGAGCATCAGACACTATCCTGGAGGTAGTTCTGGCTTTCTTCTTGTGAGTAGGAGGAGTAGTGCCTAATAAGGCTGCCACCGCATCAAAATTGGGCCCTGAGATCTCGGGAGGAATACTTTCTCTTCCTACTATCAACAAGAGGCTGCACCCATGCAAAAGAGGAGGAGGAAGAAGAAGGTGGGGCAAGAGGGCCAAGAGACAGAGAACTCATGGCACCCAAGGTTTGTACTGTTGTTGCCTCTAATTGAGATATAAGTGGGGCGCTTGTGGCTTCTGATACAGAGGGGTCACTGGCACCCGAAGCTCAGTGCTTTGGACCTCTTTTTCTTTATCCACGGGGCTTCTAGAGCACTTGTAGATACAGGCACTTCACTCTCTTCACTTTCACTGAGAACAATGATGTTCTTTGGGCCTGAGGACAACTCAGTATGCTTCCTTAGGGGATCTTCCTCCACAGGCTCCTTCTTGACTTCTCTGACTTTCTTTTGATATACCTGGGTGGACGAGGAAGGAGTGGAGACTGTAGGTCCTTGAGTTGACGAGGCAGGAGGGGTCTGCACAGGTGCTTCTGATCCGGGTGTCAATGCTTCCTTCCTTGGTGTTGAAGCATCCTTGGAGGAGGATTCCCTTGAATACCTTCTAAATTCATGGACTTTCTTATCAAATCAGATATTGGTCTCGACTAAGACCGGAGCTAGGATTTCAGCCAAATCATCCTTCTCCTTTTTGAACCAAACCAAATCCTCCAAGGGAGTGTGTTTGACAAAATTTTCATACTCATATGAGTACATGTCAAAATTATCATCCCGAGCCCTTCAAGAACTTGGTACAAGTTAATCTCTTGATTAATTGAAGGGAAAACCTGCCATAATGTCTTCTCCTTGCTTCAAAATCATCAGCACAGTCAGCCCAATAGTCCTCCATGTCTACCCTATGATGATAAGTGATCTTGATGTTCTGCTCAATAAAATTCTTCAAGTCAAAACAAGTTCTTGGCTTGAAGAAATGGATAGTGATGGGAGCTAGGGCTCTTTCTATGTTTTGATCATCTAGTGTTGTCTTGCAGGTGTAGTTTCCAAGGATGATGGGGAAGTGTAGGCTAGTGATTTGTTTATTCCTACGGGTGTTTGTGCAACTTATCCATTTGCCGCATACTTCTTATTAAGGCCATTTTGTCATTGGAGAACATAGGAAGCTTTGAGAGGAGTTCTCTCATAGCATGAAAGCCTTATATAAGAAAATTTCCTAAATTGGATGAAGTAGGCACCGTAATGTGATATCAGATTCATAGCTTCATCAAAAAATCTCCTCATTGTGTCACTCTCAGGAGGCGACAATGTACATGGTGAAAGCATCATTCACCCTCCTGAAATTGTGATTGCTAGTTTCCAAGGTGAATTGAGGGCAGTAGGCATACACAAGGTCATCCTTATGAGCATCAATGTATGAGAACCCAAACCATTGCCTCGATGTTGATAGGGTATACATTAAGTATGAAGTCATATAGAATTTCTTGGTCGTTATACATTGGACAATCGCTCTGCGAGGTTCATACTAATGATCTCTTCGACGAATTGATATTTTGAGTTCCTTCGCACACCATATTGATAAGCGGGCACATCCAGAAATGGAACTCATTTCTAGAGGGTAAACCCATGACCCGAGCTAGTAGGATTATAAAATATGACAATTCCTCATTGAAATCGGCACGGAAGAGAACCTTAGATAGATAAGACGCCCCCTTCTTAGGGTTTTTTAGCTAGGACTTCGCCACCGTGCCTTATATTTCTCACTGTCTTGATCGAAAAGGGCCTGTGCATGATTCTGAGAAATAACTATAGCATTGTTTGTTTCTGGAATCCTTAGTGTAGTGCCAATGGTGGTAGCATCAAGTTTGGTAATGAGCTCCCCATGCACATTTGTCAACTCACTCGAGTCAGGGTTGAAATGAGTGCGAGAGAGCATTGTATCTACGCATTGCACCGAGATAGGGAAACCACCGGCAAAGCCAAACCATGTTCATGAATCATTTGCACCATAGGTGAAGGGTTCGCATCTGTCATTCTTGCCCAAAAATCTCCAAAGTCGAGGTGGTTAACCTCTTTGTCCCCGATATCGGGAATGGAAGACTCGAGTGGTGAAATTTTTCCCCCCGGAATTTAATCTTCATGTTGATAGTAACTTGGAGAGCAAGGTTGTAGGCTGGAATTGGTATGGAATTGCAGGGGGGAATGGATGCACGCGCAGAAATTTTGGTCACAAGGGTACGAGCAATAGATAGCATGAAAGCAGTGTGTAAAAATGCATAGTGGGCAGCTCATTATATAGCCATTTAGGAGAGAGAAAGAAAATAAAAGTGCATTAAATACACATCTACCAAATTGAAAAGCAAAATATTGGGTAGAGCTAGAAAAATTAGCACGAATGACACTTGGTTCATTTGGGACACGAGGGACGTGAAAGCGTGAAGTATGCGGTTCGGCCAATTTGGGCGATGAGGGGAAAAGATGCACAAATGTTTTTGGGACATGTGGGATGAAAGTACGCAGAATACATGATTCGGCCGAATCGGACGAAAAGGGAACAACGGGTCCGAGCGAACTTGGGACACTTGGGACAAAAAGTTCGATGGGCCCGTAAAGAATGGACTTCAAACTAAACCGGCTGATCGGGAATAGAAAGCCCAAATGAGCTTGGGACACGCGGGACAAAAATGTTCGACAGGCCTGAAAATCACACAAAATGACCCAAAAAATGTAGATTTTTCTGATTTCTTCACTTTTCACATTACTAGGACAATAGAAAAGACATTTAACTTCAAAAAAATTCAATTTTCAACTTCTCAAAAGCAGGGGAATTTTCGGTGGACAACAAGCATATAACATTTAGTGCAATAAAAATCCCAAAAAGAATCCATCTCATAATTTTCCGTTGCATATTGAAGTCATAATCAAACGTAAGAAGGTAAAAACATTTCTTATGGACAACGTATTGGGTTTAAATATTTGTAATCTAAATCTAGTTCAAAAACTAGGATTAATCTGAAGTTGATTTATAAATAAAGGTCGTCACCATAAAGGCATATCATAACAAAGAATGGAAATCAGCTGGTATGATCACTTTCTCCTTTGGAAGTAGATCATATCTATTAAGATATGAAGATTTATGTCTTGGACTTGGATATCCCCTTGTAACATATTTCTCGGTCACCCATAATTTCATGCCATACAAGTCATACCTTCAATGTATCATCAATGCTTAAAGTTACATCATGAAGGGTAGACCCTCATTATTCATGAAGATCCCCAAAAAAATTCTCATTGTAGAGAATTTTTGAGTTATTTCCCCACCATTTACGAATGTCCTTCTACAGAGATAGTTGTTCCATTGTAATCACAATCCCTTGCTTCATGAGTGGATCTAGATATCTTATCTCCTAATGACAATGGTAATTCTACATCAAAGTCTCCTTTTATTGCATGGGAGATGAAGGTTAGAGAAAATTTCTACAAATAATATGATCTTCAATAGGCCCTTATATTTCACAACCTTCCCCTATCCGTAAACGCACGTGGTAGGCCATGTTACAAGTTTCAAAGATCCAAGTAAAATTTCCTTTTGACACTTTCACTCCTGGTGGATAATTAGAAGATGAAAGGTTTCTTAGAGATATCGTATCTCATCCTAAAGATGATGAAATATCTCTATTCTATCAATCATATAGGTATGTTATCCCCAATCGAATGATATGTATTATGGGATACAAAGGACGTGGTTATAGAAGCAATGAACAAGGTATATTAGAATATATTCCAATACCTCATCATAAAGTGGGTAAGCATGGTATCGGTGTTTAGTTGTATGAGTCTCACCCCTCATAGGTTGAAGATACCTCTTCTGAAAGTGAATAAGGTCCATCCAAATATGAAAGTGAAACATATTCCCAGTGTAGTCTTTACAAAGACCTTACCTCCATGAACATGTTTTCTTAGATGGCTATCCTAACTATAACCCCCATCGTATCCCTTACCACTCAGACACTAAACCTTACTTACATGTCACTTGTGAATTGGTAACAACAATAGCATGTTCTAATCAAAATATTTCAGAATGACAAAGCTATCAAGCGAGTTCCTTGGCATTTGTGATAGTATTCTAAAATGTGACCATAAGAAAGGACTCTCTATTTAGCTCAATTCATGTATGTACTTTGGGGAGTAGGATGAGTTGTATAGTCATTTAATAAAAAAATCAAAGTAAGGGAAAAATTTCAACCGAAAAATCTTGCAAAAATTCCAAGTCCTATAGCGAAAACCTCTTTGAAGCATTTGTGGAAAAAGAAATAGAAAAACCAATGGACAAGATAGTTAACGCACTTAAAGATAAAAATATCTTCAAACCACTTATGGAAGAAGATATTGATCTTCCCTTGATCCTATGTGCATGGAGGAAGATTCCAAGCTATTGGTGGAGGAGAGAATAGATTTCAATAATGACACAGAGGAATTTCCTAGAATAGTCAAGTTGGGAGATTTGCTCTTAGCTCAAGAGCAGAATACTTTTGTGTTGATTTTAAGAGAATTTGTAGATATATTTTCTTGGTCTTACACAGACATGTGTCAGAATTGATCTGAATTAGTAGTGTACAATATTTTTGTACACCCGGATGAAAATCCCATAAAACAAAATATCCGAAAGATTGCACAATCTTGTTATACACCTAGATGCCAAGCCCATGAAATAAAATATCTGAAAGATGAATCCTCTCATCACCTTATTGGTCAAAGTAGAGTTAGAAAGATTATTGGAAGTAGGCTTCATCGGGCCTATTTACTATTTAGAGTGGATTTCCAATGTAGTCCCACTGAAAAGAAACATGTTAGTATTCAAGTTTGCATCGATTTCAAATATATTAATAAAGCTTGTCCCAAGGATGATTTTCCTCTTCCTAACATTGACATGATTGTCGATTCAAGAGTTGGTTATGAGCTGATATCACTTGTGGATGGATTCTCAGTATATAACTAGATAAAAATTGTTGAGGAAGACCAACATAAGACAAATTTTTCCACCCCATGGGGTAAATTCTGTTATCAAGTCATTGTCTTCGACCTTAAGACCGCAAGCACTACCTATCGATGGGAAAAGACTATTATCTTTCATGACATGATCAGTGACATCATGGAATATTATGTGGATGACATATTGGAAAAATTTAGAGCTCAGGAAGATCACCTAGAGATCTTATGATGCTTTTTTTAGCGTCTAAGGGACTACAAGGTCTTCCTAAACTCGAAGAAATGTCTTTTTGCATGTTATTTGGAAAACTATTACGATTCATTGTTTCATAGAGAGGAATAGAAGTAGACCCCGAAAAGGTTAGTTCTATGATAGAAATGCCTCCTCCGATGAATATCGGACAAACCGTGAAGCTTACAAGGAAATATACAAGCAATTATAAGGTTCATCTCTCAGCTTAAACACAATTGTCACACATTCACACATCTTCTAAAGAAATATGTCAGTTTTCACTAGGGACCGAAATAGTAGCAAGTATTTTCTTTTCTCAAGAATATTTGATAAAACCTCCTATTCTAATGCCTCCTAGGGTAGGAAAACTATTATTAATTTACATTTTTCCATGTACTTTGCAATTAGGAACTGTTGGCCTAGTATGATAAGGATCAAAAATTAAAAATGTGTATTACTTAAGCTAAACATTGATATCTTACGAGCTCAAATATCCATAGATAGAAAAGGATTTTTTTGTGGTTTTTTCTTTTCAGAAGTTACATCATTGTTTGTTAAATAATAAGGTCAAAATTATCTCAAAATTTGATCCATTAAAATACTTGTTATCAAATCCCACACTCACAAGAAAGATGGCCAATTGGATCATCTTACTCAACAAGTTTGACATGGAGTATGTACATTAGAAATTGGTGGAAGGATAGGTTTTAGTAGATTAACTAGATGAAACCCTGTTACCAAGTACTGAACCTTTGAGTCTGCAACTCCCAAATGCATCCATAATATACCTTAAGGAATATATTACATGGAGCCTATAATTTGATGGCTCCTTTACCTTTCATGGTTCAGGTGTCGAATTGTGTTGACCACTCCTTCAAGAGACTTTATCCCTCATGCATTCTAACTTGGGTTCCCATATATAAATAATATAATAGAATATGAATTACTTATTATAGGGATGAAGTCATCTATTAGTGGGATATCGGACAAGTGAATATAATTAGATATTTTATGTTGATTATAAAATAGGTGACAGATGAGTATAAATTTAAATATGAGAAACTTATTCTGTATAAGAGAATGGATGATTTTTTCAAGGATTTCTTTGAGCAAATTACATTTTAACAAATCCTAAGAGGACGAGAATAGATTAGTGGATTCTATGCCCATAGTGTGGTCTATGTTGAACATCCCACCCGAGAACAACAATATGTCATTATACGTTGAACATATACGAACACTAGGGTATGACATGCTAGATTCATGTTTACTATGTGAGGTTGTTGGTCCCTTTTCCCCATGGTATTGTGACATCTTTAATTACCTTCATGATGGAACATTTCCTGCAAACATTTCCCATGTTAATAAAATAAACCTCATCTAATGTATATCCCGTTATACCCTACTTAGGGGTACTCTATACCATCGAGGATATAATAGGAATCTGTTACATTGTTTAAATTTAGATGAATCCATCCTAGCAGTCAAAGAGGTGCACAAAGGCATCTACGAGGGGCCCATACAAATAGGATTGTCTTAGCAAAGAAGATACTTGGAGTAGGATACTATTGTCCTACCATGGAAAATGATTGCTGCAAATATGTAAAGAAATGCTTGCATTGTTAGAAGTACAAAAATTAGATACATGCGCCAACGTAATCATTACAACCTATCACAACACCTTGGCCTTTCTCAAAGTGGGGGCTTGATCTTATAGGTAAGCTTAACCCTATATCCTCAGATGGCCACAAGTTCATTATCACTGCCATTGAATATTTCACAAAATGGGTAGAGGTTGTTCCTCTTACCTATGTCGAAGGTGTGTAGATATCCAAGTTTATAATGAACCACATCATTTTCCAATACAGTATCCCCTCTACCATTATAGTTGACAATGGTAAGTCCTTTAAAAACAAAATTGTGAAAGTGTTATGCAAACGTTTTCAAATATATCTCAAATTTTCAACCCCTATTATCCTTAAGGTAATGGGTAGGCCGAAGCTTCTAATAAAAATATCATCTGTATTATGGAGAATATGGTGAATACAATATGCCATAATTGGAATTTACATACTCACCCTTATCTCTAAGCATACAAAACGTCTATTCACACACTTACAGTGTCACTCCATACTCCCTAGTATTCGGCATAGAATCCGTACTACCCCTAGAGATTGAGCTCCACTCTTTACGTATAGAGCTATGAGATTACCTGAATGAAGAAGAGGACTAAAAAATAGATCAAGTGATAGAGTTGGAGATATTAGATGAAAAATGACTTCATGCTCTGAATCACCTTAAAGTGTATCGAGATTGATTGAGGAAAAGCTACAACAAAATGGTGATACCTCGTCAATTTGAGGTAGGTGACTTAGCACTAAAAGATAATCAGTTCAACACCACTAAGGATAGAGAAAAGAAAGGAAAATTTGAGCCTATTTGGCTAGGGCCATATGTTGGGGTCGCAATTTTTGGTTTAGGTGCCTAAAAGCATGCTTACTCATATGATCAAGAGATTCAAGAACCCATGAATGTAATGCATATTAAATTTTTCTATGTTTAAGAGTGAGGTCTCTAAGAATCAAGAAAATGGAAAAAAATATAAAAATAGGAAAAGAAGGAGAAATAAATAGGTGCGTCCAATAGTGAAAACCACACAATTGTGGTAATTTGGACAAGTCCTTTGATGAAAACTAGTTTCTAATGCCATTCGAGGGTCTATTTTTACAAGAATTACAGATCTTGGATTGTGATAATATTTTTTTAGATAGTATTTGTCTCTGTCTGAGCTAATTTTGAGCCTAGCCCTCTTAGCCTTGATCCGGCTGATCCTAATTCTATGTGTGAAGAGTTTTCCTTTGTATATTCCCATCTCATGCTGGGGGAAAATTTACATCATCACTTTTTGCACATAGCACGTGGCATTATTCCCTTGTATATCCCATCTAATGTTGGGGGCATCCACATTTATTTATTTCCTTGCATTGAGCTTCGGAAAAATTCGTAGAAAATAATTAAAAATATTCTTATAACTTTGTGAAAATCCCAAAATATTTAGACATATTAGTCGGAAAAACTCAAAACATCAAGATATGTTTCGTAGAAAATTCCAATATAATAGAACATTGTCTTAAGATAATACCAAAATAGTGAAAAACATTTCAAAATTGTCCCGCAAAAACAAAGTAGTAGTTTGCTTACTTTTAGTTGTTGGTTTGTATAGTTTTAGTTGCATTAACTTTTTCATATTATGTGCTTTAAATTGGATTCATTTTCTTACTTAGATTGAGTGTTACTTTAATCTTACGCATCACATTGAGTTCATCTTATTTTGCATACTTGTAGATAGTTGTGGTGTTTTGATTAGATTTGATTAGTATGTGCTTGTTTTTTTCTTATACGGTTTGTTGTCATTTCATCATCATATCATCTATCATCACATCTATACATCATATATCAATAACAACTAAGATACATAATCATGAACATGATAATTACATATGTATGCTAAGCTAACATCATATAATATCGCCAAGAGGGGAAAAAGGGACCACCTTCTGTGCCCCCTCAAACATAGACCATAATGAAAATGTGGATCAAACATGTTATCTCATACACAAAATGTGATCAATAAAACACAAAGTATCTCATCAACAAGCCGAGTGATATCATCAGATGTTATATCATAATCGAACAACATGTGATAAAAACATAAACCAAAATAAACATATAGATTGAGCATGATTTATCCTAAACAAAATGTGATACATTAGTAATCCATCACTCATATATTCATAAATATCAAATGTCTATGTACAAAATCAATGTGTCTCGATACATATCAGATACAAAAAACCATCATGGGCATGGGTCAAAAATGTTCCTTCATCATAAGGCATAAAAAAAAACATAACGTACATCTATATCAAAAGTGTGCCTTCATATCAAGGCGTACATCAAAAATATACATCAAGTACATCAATAAAAGAGTCAACCGTGACTATCACCTCTCCCAGGAGTACCTAGCCCAAGTCTATCACTATGTGGGGGATATGGTGTGATGGACCCATGGAAGGCGTTACACCATGTTGTGCTAAACCATTTTAATTTGAGGCTTGTTGTATGGAGGGTTTTTATCTTGACCTCACCAATCATGAGGTCCTATGTGATATAGATTTTAACATACCACTAGATATCTGACTGAAGCCATGGGCTCTCTACTTATTTGAGATGATTGCAACCAACTTGATGTGATCAAATCTAAAACAATAAGAAATTAACAGTTTCTTAGATTAGTCTATCAAGAAGATGGGCTTTCTCAAAATTCTCTTGTATGAATTTAACTTGGCCCTTTGCAATAGTATTCTCATTAAATTTATACATTTCAATTACTCACTCATCTAAAATTTTCACCCCAAAAGGAAGAATATTTGAGGAACCTTTGCTTTTACCAATTTTCCTCAAAAGTGACGTTTAAAAATTTCATACATGAATCGCGGTGGAAAAATCATGAACTGATCATGTTTCTCAGACCCTCGACTAATGACTAGGATGCCATGCCACAAATTTTTGACAGTCCTTCTAATCATTCTTATTTATGTCATGCGAGAAATCCCTATTTTAATCATTTTCAGAGGATCTATATAGCTAGATCTGACAGAAACCCTTTTCACCCTCGAGGTGACATTTTTCATCCTTTGCACCTATAACCTCCATCATTTCATCCTTTTCCCTCTCTTTCCTCTGTAACTTATGTCCCACATCTAGCTTCTCTGGTAATTCACGTTTTTGCAAGTGCCCGAGTAATTCCAACTTCAAAATATCAACCTTAACAATCCTTGGACTCACAAATTAAGTTCTAAATCCATTCAATGGAACTTTACAGACAAAAATGACAAGGAATTTCATCAAAAATGATGAAAAATAGTGCATATTCGCATCTCCAAGAGTCTCGAGAAAAAAATAGTGGAAAAAAGATGCAATGCACAACAACCATTGATTCTGCCCCTTCTCAACTTTAGATTAGAGTTGTCCATGTGTTTTCTTGGCATAACTACAAAGGTGAGGTACAGAGGCAAGTTTCCAAACAAGTGCGGGCCTTCCACGTGCCCTAGGCCCAAGAAAAATGCCTTTTGGCCTTTGAAAAATCTCAGTAAAAAAGGAGCCAACGGAAGCCTCCACGTGTCACCTTAGTGCACCTTTGGTATGGTCCTCAAAGCGGAGACCCCAAACAAGTGTGGGCTCACCACATGTCTCAGTTTAGCAGAGTTGTTGAAAACTTTGAAGGACCAGTAGAAGGTGCCATGTGTCTAGGGTCCAAGAAAGTTTCATCGGCCATTGAAAATTCTAAGCAAGGGTAGAGTGAGAGAAAACCTCCAAGTGTCCTCTGGCGATTCTTCAAAATAAAATTTAGGAGCAAGTCCCTAAATAGGTGAGGTACCTCCACATGTCCAAGTCCTTTAGAAAGTTTCTTGAAAAGTTTAAGTATAAATAGGATCCAGTGGAAGTCTCCACGTGTCTCCCTAGCATAAATTTGAGATGGTCCCCAAGAGCGGAGACCCCAAACAAGTGCGGGCTCACCACGTGTCTCCTTGGTGCAACTGCTAAGGTAGGACCCAGAGACAGATCCTAAAATGAGTGTTAGCCCTCCACATGTCCTTGGTCTGAAAAATATACACTAGTCACATGAAAAAAATGTCTAAGTGTAGGAAAGGCAACGGAAACCTCCATGTGTCTCCCTGGCGCAACTCTAAAGGTCAAACAAAGAGGTTACTTTTCAGATGATCGCATGCCCTCCATTTGGAAAAAACGAGTTGAATCGGGACTTAGAGTTTCATAGTGCCCCATCGAGCTGCATCTAATTAGAAAAGGTGATGTTTCAATAGATGCTTGAGATATATATTTGATGGGAAAACACACCTGTCAAACTGTAAAATGCGGGGAATCACCATTTGCACCCAGAAATGAATCTTTCTTTCAAGACAAAGAATTTAGAAATGATATAACACCTAAATGTGATCCACCGAGCTGCATCCAATCAGAAAGGACCACGTTTCCATAGATATTAGGACAAAATTGATAGGGAGAACAAAACGTGACTGTGGAAAAACAGAAGGAAGGGAAAAAACTTGAATTTACGCCCAAGTTACAAATTCTTTCACATGGATAGAGGAACAGAAAACAAATTATAGACTTAATGTGATCCTCAACCAAAGGAAAGGACTAATCATGGAAACCAAATGAAGGACAAAGCTTTCACACATCAATACGGGGAGATAGAAAACAGGATGAGCTCAAAACTGAATAATTTCAAGGAAAAACAGGGTGAGATAAAATTGAGGACAAACATTAGCTATGAGTCAAGGATGGGCACTCCTGTGAGTGCCACAAGAACAAATAGTAGACCAAGTGCCAAAAATAAACCATTGGGAAATGGAGTCAAAGAACAAGCTTGCAGAGTAGAACAATAATAACCAACTCCCCAAGGATGAACCAAGAAACCAACAAAATGGCTGCCAAGGACCAGGATGAAACAAAACAGAAAAAAACATGAAAGCAAAAAGAAACCAAAATACTATACATTGTACAATGGTGTATACCTTGATTTTGAGAAATTAATCAAGGAAATGTTTCAAATGCCTACCATTAACAGGAAACTCAAGCAATTCCCCATCTAAGTCTTTTAAGAAGAAGGTATGTTCACCAATTCAAATGTTAATTGAATAAGGGCCCATCCACAATGCATCAAACTTTCCATGTTTTCCCTTATCCTTGTGCCTTCTATCCCATAATAGCACAAGATCTCCCACACTAAAATCTCTTGGAGTTACTTTATTATCAAACAACTTCTTCAATTTCTCTCTGAATTTTACATGCCTCTGATGGGATTCCCTTCTTTCTTCATCTAACTCAACAATATGATTTATGCGAGCATCATAGGGACTAACCTCTTGATCTTCCAGTTGTTGAAGAAATTGAAAAGAAGACAATTACATATGTAGGGGCAACAGAGCTTGAGTTCTATATACCAACTCAAATGGGATTTTTCCAGTAGCTCGTTTAACAGTGATTCGATTAGCCCAAATAGAAAATTTCAACTGCTCACCCCACTTCCTTTTGTTCAACTCCAAATTTCTTCTAATTATCTTCAACAAATTTTTATTGTTGGAATCTACTTTTCCATTTCCTTAGGGATTATAATTAGAAGCATATGTCAAATTGATCCCATATTCATGACACATGGCCACCAAAGGTTTAGCCTAGAAACTCATGGCATTATCAACAACTATTTTGGTAGGTACCCCAAATCTACAAATGATATAATTTAGGATAAAATCCATGACAATTTGGTGAGTTTCCTTCTTGGTGGGGATTTCCTCCACCCACTTGGTGAAGTAATATGTGGCCACTAGTATCCACTTATGGCTGCACTTGAAGGATCATAAATTTCCCCAATGAAATCCATTCCCCATTTCCTAAATGGGGCTTCAACTGATACAAGCTGCAAAGGAAGGGATCCTGAAGCTTTTAGTCTTCCAGAAAAGTGTTGGAAACTTTCACATCTTCTTACCAATAGAGTTGTATCCTTGAAGAGAGTTGGCCACCAATAACCAGCCCTTAAGATCTTATGAGTTGTGAATCTTCCAAAAAATTCCTCACACAAACTCCTCCATGGAGATCAGTAATTATCTTAGGGGCTTCATCTTAAGCAATGAATCTTAAGAGAACTCCCTTAGGGTTCTTCCAAGTTAACCCAAAATCAGTAATGACATATTTTTGGGAAGCTAACTTAAGTTATATTTTCTGATTCTTACTCATATGTTCAGGGCATTGTAGATGTTTGAGATAAAAATGATGTCCTTGTACCATTAAGAATTTATCAGGTTTTTCAAGGACATTCAGCCTTTCTTCTTCAACTTCATTTACCTCAATTGTCTACAGATTGCTCTCTACCATAAGTTTTTCCATGCCCAAACCTTTGACCAATTTTTTTGTTTGGATATCCATATCATACTCTTACAATTTGTTTACCCATCAACATCTCTTTCTTGAAACCTCCATTTCTGATAGGATATCTTTCACCATGGTGTGGGGAACATAAGCAATGATTTTGGAACTCAAAATATATGTCTTGAAGACATTTTTTTCTTTTACCAAAGAAAATGCATGCTTCTCCATGATAGTATACTTTAGCTCATCTCCTTGTAATGCCTTACTGAAAAAGGCAATTTGTATTTCAACTCCCTCATCATCCTTCTACAAAAATATAGATGCAATAGTACTTTCTCAAGCAAAAGAAAAAAATTTGGAAAGCCTTCTTATAATCTAGATCTGTTAAAATAATGGCATTCTTTAATGCTTCTTGGATCCCAACAAAAGCTTGAATAACCACTTCTTCCCATTTGATACTTTGGTCTTTCTTCAGCATGCTAGTGATTGGGATAGTTAATTCAGCAAAGTTGGAGATAAATCTCCTAATAAAATTAATCTTCCTAAAAAAGGATTGAATCCCCTTCTTGGTTCTTGGAATATGGATTTTCTAATAGCTTCTACCCTTTCGGGATCAATCATGACCCCTTCCTTTGACACAATGTGTCCAAGAAACTTTTCTTTCTAAACTCCAAAATGGCACTTCTTTGGATTTAGTGAAATACCATACTCTCTGCATCTTAACATCATTTTTCTAAGTGTTCTAGGTGGTCACTCCTTTTTCTAGAGAAAAAGTCACACCATCTTTATATACAGCCATAAAATCATTAATAGCCAGAGAAAGCTACATCCATTGCTCTTTGCAAAGTGTATCCAACATTTATTAGACCAAAAGGCATTCGACATATACATATGTTCCCAAGGAGTGGTAAAGGAAGTCTTGATTCACTTTGATTCCTTCACAACTACTTGGTTATATCCAGAAAAACCATCCAAGGTGGATAAAATTCTAAACCAGTAACCAATTATAACATATTTTCCATATTTGGCAGAGGGTATTTATCCTTCATTGATGCTCTATTCAAGTTTCTAAAGTCCACACATAGCCTTATATCTTCGTTCTTCTTTCTAATAGGTACTAAGTTTCCAACCCATGATGAGTACCTTGTGGGTTGTATGATTCCTTCATCCCTCAACTTTTTCAATTCTTCTTACATATTCAAGGAAAGGAATGGATTGATCGGCCTCTATTCTCGCCTTAACTTAATGCATAAGGAAGATTCTAAAGGAATTTCATACTAGAAAAGATCCTCTCTATATGCTTTGGTTCATAATAAGACCATGCCAAGTAGTACTAGTATTTATTCAACAATTGGTCATACGATTGCTTTTCTTCCTTTCTCAGTTGTAACACCTCGAATTTTGTTACTTTCTCCTAAGCATTCAAGTGTTGATATGTGATTTCTCGTAAAAGGATGTGTTCCTCGATTTAGAAATCATGCTTGATATGTCGAATTTCTTCAGAGACACAGATCTCCGATTGAGTCAAAATATAAATAGACTCTTTTATTTATTTCATTTTGTGTCGAATATTAATCGATCACGGAATGAATTATAGAGATATTCATCTATAATATCTAGACTTGGATCAGTGGAATTGATCCAAGTAATGCTTTAAATCTGTTGTGATAAAATTTTATATCATGACCTTGAACAGTTGCAAGATAAGGAAGCATTTAATAAGTGGTCGAGGAGTATGACTCAGGCTGATCTTGAGAAATGAAACGGTTCCCGATATCAAAGTATATCTGGAAGGTCTCGATTGTAGACCGGAGGTAATATTCGTGGACATACTGATTGCAATGAGAACAGGAGCTAACTGCATTCAGAAGTATGGTAAGTCTTTCCGAGTTTGACAAGGACCAAACTGAATTATTAAGGGTTAGTAACCTAAAACTAAAACCTAACCTAGGGGTTAGATTATTGTTAGTCTAACCTAGACCTAGGCTATTTGTTAATATCCTAAGTTAGTATCTTTGTGTAAATTTGTTAGTATGGGTATTACCCTAAACTCTAACCTAAGATACTAACCTAACTTGGAGGAGATTATGAAGGGGACTATGAAGGGTGGCGGACCATGGGCGGTGTTTTCCATGGCAATAAATGTAAGGGATAAGGATGAGGGACAGGTCATGGCGGAGGCTAAAGCGGCGGCTAATCTGTGCAGACTTGGCAATTGCTAAGTTTGGAAATGGACTTGAGTTTTTAGTTGGACTGTCGCCAATTCTGGCGGTCGGTGGGAGTAGAGTTTAAGCGGGAAAATTGGTTTAATGGCATTCAATACTCTCGGAAGTCGAGCTTGGAACTCGCGAGAAGGCATGCAAGCGGAAATTTGGGGGTTTGTTTGGCTTGTCGCGATTTTCGGTCTTCTCTCTCTCTCTCGCATTTCTTGGATCTTCGCACAGCTTCTCTTGAGCCGCATGGCAAGTATGAACTGCCATAGCTCTTTCTCTGTCGTGGAAGATATATTTGCGATGAAGACAGCGAAATTTTGTTGGTCGCTTCATCGTGGAAAAAGAAAAGGAAGTTTGAGCTCTTCCTGTGGTCTGCTTCGGAAGTTTGATCAAAATACAGGCATGCTAGGCCCTAACCTTTAAATATCTTGCTGTTTTTCAAGTGCTTTCATTAAAACAACTCTGTTCAAATGTTCTGTGAAGATTGGATGAATTTTCTATGAGATCTAGTTTGATTTTTAGCACTGTATCTCGTCTGGTTCGATTTTTCAATTTCTTCTTGATGGGTGTTTGTTTAAATCGAACTTCGACTCTATTTATTTGAGTATTCATTCTGGCTTATACATGTGTGGTATTTATTCTAAAGTTTGAATGTTCGGCCTGTTTGGCGTGAGCCCTTAGAATATACCTGTGTGTAGTATAAGACCACTGTATGTCTTGATTCGTGGTCGCTGTTTCTTGATATAGAAACTGTATTAATGATTTGAAGGAATACTGTAAGAATGATTAGTATTATCGCTTCTTTGGGTGCTCGGTCGTGGGATTTGTTGACAACGACTAGTGATACTTTCGGGTTTCATTTTGTTTTCAATTTTTGGCTTGGAACAGGTAACTGTAGTGTTACCATAGTCTTTTCGACCTAGCGGAAGTTGTTTTCCCTGTTATTAGGTTAGCGGGATTACTTGTGCACTGTGTATAATATAAATACGCTCGATTTTTGTTTCTATCGACTCGGTGGAGTCGATGATTGAATCGTATTGCTTTTATTCTTTGGGAATGTAGATTCATCCACAAGTTTTGTGCTTGGATTTTTGTAAAATCCCGATAAGATGAAACAGGCTTTTGGCCATCAAATTGTTATTTGAAGTAATTAAAGGATAAAGACTTCAGATATGCATTTTCCCTTTCTATGTGAAAGTGTTCGAAAGTTCAAGCGGCTCGATTGCTTTCCTTGCTAGAAATGGATATTCGATTTGCTTCGCTTGTTTCATTCTGAATGTTAGCCATGAATAGCATATATGGATTTATCAATCAATGTCATTGTACGTTGCTGTAGGGTTCAGTGGTTATGCGTGCAAACCTTTACTGTGTGAATATATAGATTATGCTATTACGACTTGGACGACTCTGAGGAGTCGATTGAATGATTCATTTTATTCATGAGCCGATTAAAGTTAAGTTGTTGGTATTTTAAGTGCCGGCGACTCAATGGAATAACATGTACTTCGATCTTGTTATTGAGATTGGAATTCCTTCGTGTTTTGGGATTCTGAGGTTCAGATTCTTAGGTAGGCATGTATGTCTTTGACCTGAGCAAATTAGTGTAAAATGATTGGCAGAGAGTAATTTGTTGTCTGATTCTTGTTATGCTTCGTTGACTAATGTCAGTATGAATTCATATGCATTTGCTTGAATTGTTACCTCCGTTTGAATCCTTGGAATTCTGGAAAGGTAACTAATATACATCTCTTCTCGAGCTTGACCTTGACACTGTCTTGTCACTTTTTGAGGTCCTTGTGTATGGATGACCGTTTCGTGTTCTGACCTTGTTTGGGTAAGTCGCGAACATCACTCCAAGACTTGCATGCGGCAAGGTAAGGATCGTTTGGTTGAATTCCTTTCTTTTACTTCAGTCCGATTTTGACCGAGCAAGAATATGTATGCTATGTTCTTTTCCAATCAAGTCTCGATTTGGTATGCGTGATTTGGAAATATCGTGTGGGCAACATAGCATAGTCCATTGGAAACCTTCGATTGCTTGATGCAATAAGGTTGTTGTTTTTAGCGATACGCTTCTAGTTTCTTGTTTTCAACTTGTGTCAAGCCTTATTGTATAAAAGGAATTAGCATTGGGCTTAGGATTGCTTCATGATTTGTGGATGTGTTGGTTGCTGTACAAGAGTTTGCTGTGTTTCTGTTTCTTGATTAAACAGTGATCTTGCTTGCGGCTTGTCTAACTTGTTCATTTATATACTGGTTGAATGTTTTCATATGTGAAGGCAGTACAGTGATGAACTTATGTGAAAGGAAGCATGAATGGTTTGGTTCTTTCTCTTCCTTTATTTAATATTATTGATAATTGACTATCAGTGGGAAATTGTTTGTAACATATTGGTGGAATCCCGAATTGTTATGTTATTTCCTTTTTGGAGAATGAAACAATCTGACCAATGTTGTGATTTTGGATTTAATGATTGTTGTGTGCTTTCGTTCCTTGTTTCTTAATATTTGATGAAATATTAGAAAGTGATTAAGACTATTACTAACAATGATAGAGTTACATATTTGTAATCATTACGTATTACAAGGGCATAGTCCGATTATGTTTACTTATGTGAATATCGATCTCATTTAAACGGGGTGTTTAATGAAAACAATTGATGGATTGCAATTGTTTTAAAAGTTAGTGCTTATCATGCTCAGTTCATTGAACTGACTCATGTTGACTATTTTTGCAGATGGTTGCCGTATGAGGTAAAAGCAATGCAGATCTGATAGGCTGATCAGATTGTTTATTTGATTTATAAGGAATTACAGCTTGATTTTATAGATGTACTATATGAGAAAAGATGTTTCTTTTCCGTTAGCATTATATCAAGTATGCTGTTGCATAAAATGTAATTGTATAAGTTTTGAAAGGAATGAAAATAAGTGTTTGATACTTATGTGTTGTATTCTATTCTGAAAGATGACCTTCTTCGGTATATGTAACGAAGGGGCATTGTTATCTTTGTATAATATGGATGCTTTCGAGATTGATAATGAAAGCTTGTAAGTAATTAGACTAAATTCTTATGAGTATTTAGTAGTTCTAATTTGTTCTAGCAAAAGCAATAGTGGAATTAAATGATTGTCTCTCTAGAAGATAGGTTAAAAATTGAGCCTAAAAGAGAGAACGCTAAACTAAATGGATTGAATTACTAATCCCTAGTCCTAAGCATAACAGGACAATAGTAAATTGGATTCTTAATCATTTATATCTTTAAACAAAAAAAAAAGTATGATATAAATTCGAGTTAAAGAAGCTGATAGGCAATCAAATGGAGTTCAGAAGGTAATCTCAAGCATAGGTTATGAGATATTGTTCCATTCTGTCATTTTAGAATCAGGTGTATTCTGATGACTTCTTGATAAAAGCTTGACCGTAATACCTCTACCAAGTAATGAGTCTTTTAGAGGAGGGTCGTCTTAAGACGAAGAATCCAGGGATCGGAAAGGCTAACCTTAGGGTAAACGTCTTTAAAGTAATTTGTACTCAAGTGCTTAACGCATATTGATGAGTAGATCTTTTCGAGGCGGATTTAAAGGATGACGGCACAAGACAACTGCAGGGTTGTACCTCCGAGAAGATTAGGATCTTCTCGAAGTTACAACAATGCAGGTGACTTATGACGACACCCTTTGCATTGATCGCTAAGATTTACATTTGTGACTGGACTAGTTACTCAGGGATTAATTAGGAACGTGGTCAGGTTGTAAGGCTGCCTAGGAGGTTCGGGGTATCTTGACACATTGGTCTAACTGTAAGGTTAAACCAGTATGTCACCGTATCCCTAACCCTCTGGATATCCCTATAACGTTATCACCTTGTTAATCTATCTCCGAGTGATTAAGTCGTGAAAGGAAGGACTGACAGTAGTCAGTTTAAGACATTCTATATAACATATGAATGGGGTGAAGGACGTATTCCAGATTGACGAGTATGCCGTTAAGGAATACGAGACATGAACAGTATGTTTCAAATCTTTGGCCAAAGTATCGCAAATGTTTGCTGATTGCGTTGTCCTAATTCACCTAGTCTAAGGGATGAGATGCCGATGAATAATGGTAACAATTATTCAGTTAGGTTCCTTGGACAGAGCATTCTGAATCCCAGATTAGGGAAGAGAACCGCAAGAGTGTTGTGTTAAATAAAAACACTAACTCTTTTTACTCATGAATAGATCGGTAGATTTGAGTCATGGAATGAATAGATCGGAGGTATTAGAGTCATTGCAGCTGCATATGGTTATGCATTATATAAATGGTTATTTGAATTGTGAGTTCTAAATTATGTATTTAGAACCAGTATGCAATTATAAAAAAAAAAAAAAATTTGACTTGTTCTATTGTCTAAAATGAGGATGTTACATGTTGCTACCTAACCAGATCTTATGTGGTTTATCCTTTGTGCCAGGTTATGCTCTTCAACATCCCTTGAGGCTAACATGTTCACATTGACAATACAATCAACATTATCAATGTTTGATTCAAGTGCTACCAAACGTATGGGAATAGTATTAGTATTCAATTGAATGATGTATTTGCCAAATAAAGTCTCCTTTCCATCAGCCACACAAACTATTGGCGACCCATCTATACGTTGATCATCAAATTATCCTTAGTTCGTAGAAAACCCTTACACTGGGCATCGTATTGAACACTTACCAGTGTTTAAAATTTTTAGGAATAGATGGCCTAGTCAATACCTCAATATTATACTCACAATAGGGGGATACAAAAGTATAATTTTCAAATACTGGACCCCAATATAGCAAATTTTACATTGCTAGAGTATTATACTTCCTATCGTGATGTATTATGTTGAAGGATTCAAACATCTCAATGAAATCCCATTGCATGCTTATACTGCTTCATTCTCTAATTTTTTGTTGCATATAGTTTCTAACTCGCTTAATAATTAGCTCGAATCTTCTTTAAAAATGATGTCTCTAATACCATATTTCCATGAAATTCTTAGACCCAAGAGAAGTGCTTCATATTATGCAATATTTTTGGTGCACTCAAAGTTAAGTTTAAAAGAGAAAATAAACTCTTCTAGCAGGAGATATCATAACAATACTAGTACCATTTCCAAATTTAGAGAAATCCCCATCAAAGAACAAATTCCAAGGAGAACCTACTTGATTAAGAGACTTGCATTGATCAATTTTGTGCTCTTTACCATCAGCAAATCCAACAAAGTTATCTACATCAGTTTTAGTGTATAACACTTCATAGGAAGCATTATTGGGATCCTCAATGAGATGTAGCATATTATTTTCACCATACAAATTTACAAGGCTACCCTCAATAGGTATAGTGGAAAAATACATATCCATTTGCACACTACCACCCACACTAGCAGCCCATTTTCTTGATAATAACATTCCCCATTTGGTAGGGCAATCAACAATAACAACATCTAATTTTAAGTTCTTTCCTAGGTAAGATGCAAGTTGCACTATCAGACCCTTGACACATCCAACCACTGGCACCTCTCTGGAATCCATGGTAGTGCACTTCCCATAAGCTATTGTCACTTTGATATCTAATTCATTCATGACCTCAAGAGGCATAACATTGCATGATGCTCTAGAATCAAACATATAGTTGTGTAATAACCTATCTTTAATAATCATAGTAGTGAAAATGGATCTACATTCTACTTGGGATTCAACCAAGGATGTTCCCAAATATACTTTAGGTGGCTCACCTAGTTCTTCTAGTACTTGGGGTTTTTTAACTCTCGAAATGGTAGGAGGAGTCTCAACATTTTGTTACATTTCTGCATTAGGTAATATTTTCTTCCTTCGATCCCAAATACTCAAAGGTCATTTTCTGTGCTCATGAATCCTAAGCATCTCAAAAATTGGAACAAAAATCTTGATCGACTCATAAGGAACGTATTTGGGAAAAACAACATTAAGAGGAAGATTGAAAAACTCATCTGACAACAAAGGATTTTTCATGGTCTGAGCATGGGCTAGGGATACTAGTTCTACTTGGGGACACAAGGATTTTTCCAGATGTATCTTTCTTAGGAGTTTCTTTTGAGATATTGGTGAGAACTAGAGTTTTTGGTTTGGAGAAAGGCCCTGCCCCTTTGAAAAATTTACTCCTAGTGTTATATTCC
Organism: Taxus wallichiana var. yunnanensis; assembly: GCA_018340775.1. NCBI lineage: Eukaryota > Viridiplantae > Streptophyta > Pinopsida > Cupressales > Taxaceae > Taxus > Taxus wallichiana. The sequence continues at coordinate 555,339,399 of CM031237.1, read as the reverse complement.
TTTTCATTACCAACTACAACATTCATTAACAACTTCCTATCCTCCTCAGAAGGGATTCCTCCATCATAATTTTTAATCATTAATGCCCTTAGGTATTCAAAATCATTACTAGGAAATTCAAAATATTGTAACATAACTATTTCAAAAGTATGAGAGGGAGGAAGAGGTAATACCCAGTGGATGTAATCCCAGAAATCTAAAGTAGTTCGACAGTGATTAATTTAGTCAAATTTTCTCCTTCTTTGTGAACTTGTAGAGCACCCCACCATGCACACATCATCATCAATGTCATCATCAACTTCCTCAACTTATTTTTCTTCATCACATGGGGCATGTGACAAGAAAAATCTATCATACCACTCAATTTCATTGAATTCTTCCATAGCAACAACTCACGGCAAGTCAAAGGATCAGGCACAATTCTAATCTCATGGGCTTGGCGTTGTATATTTCCTGATCCCACAAGTCCTTTTCCTCTTTCATCAGATCTCTGATCACCTTTGGGATGATTAGAAAATATTTCTTGACCTTGTGGCATGTACTGACCCTAGGAACCTTATCCAATTCCCTTCTCTACTTTGGCCAGTTTATATGAGATTTCCTTAACAGCTCCAACCAAAGTTTTCACAACCTCCTCCAGATCCATGACTTTACTTGTGAGGATTCTCTGGATTGACTAGCTTGATTCCTTATTTCTTAGGAGGTTTACCAATCTCCTTGATGTTATTTTCAATCTGCAAAGCCATGGTGAATCCTACCAGCAGTTTTGTTGGGTTTTATCCCTCAAATAATAGGCAATCTTCTTATCAAAAGCATAAAATTATTTTATTAAACAAGAAACATCACTTGGCCTCAAGATCATAGGTAGCCTATTTAGGGTCTTATTGAACCTTGTATTGAATTCATGAATAGACTCATTAGGATTCTTTTTTATATTTTCAAATTTTGATAAAAGAAACCTAGGGTTTGTTTTATCTCCATACTGTAATATAAAATCATTCTTCATCTCTATCCATGAATCAATGGAATTATCTGGAAAATATTTATACTAGTCCCATGCATCCTCCTCTAGAGTATGAATAAACAACTTTATGTACACATCCTCAAATTCAATCTCAAAGTCTTCCATCATATTAAAAAAAAATTAAGTACGATCACGAGTAATAGCATTATTTCCTTGAAATTTAGGCAATCTATTTCTAACATCTTGGGCACAACATTTGGATATCCCACCATACCTCAGAAATCTATATGACCAAAAGTGTTCAAAACAAACAAAGGTCTAGGTGGGGCTGGGTCATATTTTTTTGGGGAGGTGATCTTACAGGAGAAAAAAATGATGAGGAATGAGGGGTCTATGGGGCACATGAATACAATTCTTAGAATGAATGTTCTCTAAAAATTTGTTTCTTGGAAGATCCTACCAGCTTTGGAGAACACAGGCACAGAATGAGATGCAAAATTTTAAAATACACAAGAAGGACCCTCTCTAGTTGGAGAATTTAGATTTACAAAGAGAATACTTGATTTATAAGCACTTGAGGAAGTATAGCCATCTTCAATGACAAGCCTATCGGTTTCCACAATTGATAACTCCTTTCTTGATTTCTAATCTCCAACAACTTTCCAGATTCTTCTTTCTTCTGAATTCGTCTTTCCCAGCTCTGGAAATAGCTTTCTGGTAGGGTCTCTAGTGAAGAAATATATTCTTCCTTCCATCTTTGCAATGATTAGTGATAAATTTCAATTGATATAGGTTAAGACACTGGAATTTATCAAAAATTCATTCAATACAGAGTCACCACTAAGGATTTTCACCTTAGTTGTGAAAATGCACTAAAATTGGTCTGTCAAATGTCTTTCAACACTAAATTCATGCAAAGATTCATCTATCTAACCTTCCTTTACCTATATTTAACATTGATGATGTAAAATTAGTGCAAAAAATCAGAGAAACTTGAAATACTGCATGTAGGACTTGTAACTTTGCTTGATTCTTACAAATCAGGACACAGGATGACGTTTCAACAACATTTTTACACTTTAAAATTTTTAAGAAGCATTACTAGGGCTGAATATAAGAATGAAAATCAGTTCCCACAAAGCAATGGCACCATTCTAGTGTTGGCATCCAAATTGACTCTCCCTTGAAACCGAAAGCAAAGGCATCAAAGATTTAGCATGACATTGAGAGACAGACATATCATATTATGAGTCATTTTTTAGCCAAGGGGATTTTTCTAACTCTTTATCACTCAAGCATTAGAGAAATGGATAGCACCTTCATTAAGGATTTGATCTATCATCACTTGCTTTAGTCCTTGCCTTTCGACTAGGGTGAGAGGATCTGTTTTGTAACCTTTGTTGGTGAAGGAGAATGAAGATATCCTTCTTTGCACAAATTTGAAAGGGGACCCTGAGAAAATATTATCAATTCACCAAAATTTAACTCTCAAGAGTTGTCACTTCTAAATAATGGTGATATCTCCTCAACAGGGTTGAAGGTTACTAAAGACATTATGGGATCCTCATTTTTCTACATAATTTGGCAAAGTAGATTCTATTCTTTTGTGGACACATAGGGAAAAAATAGGTAGTTCAGGTGGGATTCATTGTTATTTGAATAGTTTTGGTGGGATATTAAGCAGGATAAAATTGATTATGCTAGAACTATGAGAACCTTCACAACATTTGGAAGACTAAATGACAAAAAGCTTCACAATAGCTAAACTATTCCTTCAACTAGAAGGTGTGCATCAATAGAGGACCAAATTTTCATGGTTTCACAAAATATCCAATAATTTAACATGAAGGTTCAAGCTAAAGACTCAATTAAGCATCAAATACCCCTAGTTCCTCACACCTAAGATACACTCATAGGCTTACAGATAACCTTTATCAACAAATGATAGTAAAGTGGTTTTAATTATTTATCTCATTAAAGGATGAAGGCTTTTCTTGAAATGAAATTTTAAATGCCACTAAATTTCCACAAGGAAGAGATCCTATGTGATTCGAAGGGAATTTAACACAAGATTACAATAGGAATAAGAAAAACTATTTATAAATTTTTTTAAATAAAGCAAACACAAATTTGACGAAGATTGGCACAGATTAATTCTAAGTTGATTAGATTCATCAAGGGAAAGTTTCTATGAACAGTCTCATAGCTTGTCAATGGTTGTACACTTGTAACCAACTTGATGTGATCAGACCTAAAACAATAAGAAATTAACAAGTTTCTTAGATTGGTCTCTCAAGAAGATGGGCTTTCTCAAAATTCTCTCATATGAATTTAACCACTAACACTTTGCAAGATTATTCTCATTGAATTTATACATTTCATTACTCACTCATCCCAAATTTTTCCCCCAAAAAGGAAGAATATTCAAGGAACCTTTTCTTGTTACCAATTCTCCTTAGAAAGTGACATTTAAAAATTCATACCCGAAGTTTGCGAGGTGTGGACAAATCATGAACTGATCACATTTCTCAGAACCTCAACTAATGACTAGGATGCCATGCAACAAATTTTTGACAATCCTTCTATTCATTTTTATTCTATCATGAGAAATCCCCATTTTAATCATTTTCTAGAGGCTTTATATAGCTAGATCTGATAGGTAATCCTTTTCACCCTCGAGGCAACACCTTTTTCATCCTTTGCACTGTAACCTCCATCATTTCATCTTTTCCCTCTCTTTCCTCTGTAACTTTGTCCCGCATCTCGCTTCTCTTGTAATTCACATTTTTGCAAGTGCTCAAGCAATTCCAACTTCACAATATCAACCTTAACAATCCTTGGACTCACAAATTAAGTTCTATATCCATTCAATGGCACTTTACAGATAAAAAAATTAATTTCATCAAAAAATAATGAAAAATAGTGTGTATTCTCATCTCCAAGAGTCTTGGAGTAAAAAATGGTGGAAAAATAGATGCAATGCACGACTACGTTGATTCTTCCCTTCTCAACATTAGATTAGATTTGTCCACGTGTTTTCTTAGAGTACTGTCAGAAGGTGAGGTACAGAGGAAATTTTCCAAACAAACGCGAGCCTTCCACGTTCCTAGGCCCAAGAAAATGCCTTTTGGCCTTTGAAAAAGTATCGGTAAAAAAGGAGCCAATGGAAGCCTCCATGTGTTACCTTTGTGCACCTTTGGTATGGTCCTCAAAAGAAGATACCCCAAACAAGTGCGGGTTCACCACGTGTCTCAGTTCAGCAGAGTTGTTGAAAACGTTGAAGGACCCAGTGTAAGATGCCACATGTCTAGGGTTCGAGAAAGTTTCATCAGCCATTAAAAATTCCAAGCAAGGGCTGAGTGAGCAGAAACCTCCAAGTGTCCTCCTAGCGCTTCTTCAAAATAAAATTTAGGGGTAGGTCCCCAAACAGGCACGGTCCCTCCACATGTCCTAGGCCTTTAGAAAGTTTCTTGAAAATTTTAAGTATAAAGAGGAGTTGGCGGAAGCCTCCACATGTCTCCCCGGCACAACTTTGAGATGGTCCCCAAAAGCGAAGACCCCAAACAAGTGTGGGCTCACCACGTGTATCATAGGTGCAACTGCTAAGGTAGGACCTAGAGGTGGATCCTCAAATGATTTTTAGCCCTCCACATTTCTCTCAGTCCGATAAATCTACACTAGCCGCATGAAAAAAATTCTAAGTCTGGGTAAGCTAGCGGAAACCTCCATGTGTCTCCCTAGCACAACTCTAAATGTCAAACCAAGAGGTGACTTTTTAGATGAGTGCAGGCCCTCCACATGGACAAAACTTGAGTTGAATCGGGCCTTAGAGTTTCAAAGTGCCCCATCGATCCACATCCAATCAGAAAGGGCCATGTTTCCATAGATGTTGAGATATAAATTTGATGGGGAAAACACACTTGTCAAACTATAAAGTGAAGAGGAATCACCATTTTCACTCGGAAATGAATCTTTCTTTCAAGAAAGAGAATTTGGAAATGATATAAGGCCCAAATGTGATCCACTGAGCTACATCCAATCAAAAGGACCATGTTTCCATATATTTTGGAACAAAAATTGATAGGGAAAACAAAACGTGACTCGGAAAAATGGAAGGAAGGGAAAAAACCTGAATTTACGCCCAAGTTACAAATTCTTTCACATGGACAAAGGAATGCAAAACAAATTCTTGACTTAGTGTGATCCTTGACCAAAGGAAAGAACTGATCATGGCAATTAAATGAAGGATAGAGCTTTCACGCATCAACATGGGGAGATAGAAAATATGACAAAGCCCGAAAAATGAAAAATTTCAAGGACAAACGGGGAGATATCAAATTGAGCACCAATAAACTCTCTCTGCTAAAGCATGATTGATCCCTCATAGCCTATAATTGTACCCTCTATGTGGTCATGTAATCCTACTCTGTAATGAGCTAATCTCTCTCGATCCCGAGTTGATCTCTCTGTCTCGATGTTGATCTCTCTCTCATATAGCTTAGTGCCTCTCTACAATAGCATGAAGCTATAAGGATATAACTTATTACATCTACTACTGAAAAATAGCTAGATATCCACCACCTTATATATCCTCCTTTATCTCATCTCCATCTCCTCAACCTCTTGGTGGAAAATGTAGTGGAATCACACGTTGGGATGATGGAGGTTCCTATAATGGTGACCATAGTGAAAAATGGTGGTCATCCTACTATCTACGAATACTACACCCAAGGTTGTCGGACCACCTATAGAAAATTTGTGTGAGCTCATCCTAGCATGATCCACATCCCAATATGAAATGTCTCTCTTAATCTATGCCCATACCACATCTCATCGTTGGGAATCCTTGAATGAAACTAAATTGTCATTGGAGCCTGTCCACTCTATAATCTTGAAGAATGTAGCTCTTTTCCCAATAATGACATGATCAAAAGATTTAGTGCTCAACTATGTTGTATCCTAAGGCCTTTGATATAACTCCGTATAGACACCATGTAATCATATGAGGTTGCATCTCATCGAAGGATTTCATGTAGTAATTTATGTCTCCCATGTGTCCATCAATTTTGTCACCATTGGGAACTCAACCCATAATGTATGGCTTTCTTTGAGTTCTCGGCTCACAATGCTCTTATTGGGCATCCTATATTGATATGATCCCAAGCCCATATCTAAAGTAAAGTCACTGAACCCAAGGTATTCTTACCATGGTAGGATATCAAGTACAAATGGGCTAGTATACACTTCCCCCAACAATAGACCTCCCCACTGATGAGTCCATGTATCACTCTAATCAGACCCAAAGAAAAACAAGAACTAGTCTTTTCGGGTAGTAACAGCCACTAAAAAGATCTATAAGATATACGGTAACTCACATGATCTAATGATCGGCCATGCATCTAGTAATGTTCACCGACATACACTAGTAAGGTATGTCTACTACTCCAAAGATTACAAAAACTCCACAGTTACAACCACAATGGCCATCATACGTCACCAGCTGACCACGAATAGGCATTCTAAAAATCCACAAAATTTCATCCAAAGTAATACTCATCTCACCTATCTAAAGGTGAAATGTCAGTTCTCACTTCGCCACTCTCAACTAAGGTTTTGAGCAAGTTATGGTCCAAAGTAATCTATGGCATGTGAACCACACATGAGAGACATGTAACATCTAGTAACGTCTCCGGGTAGATGTGATCTCAAATCAACGAAAGGTCACCTCATTGGCCTAGAGCAACCCATCTCACTCCACATCTCTAATTAGATTAGGTCCACTTTCACAGTTAGTTAGGTCATTTATTATGATCTTATTCTACTATTTTATCATTTTATTATTTTATTCTATAATCTACGTTTTCCTAGAAACTTCCTAATTCTTCTAAGAAGTCATTCAAAAAAAATTTTTGTGTCACTTGCACCCCATAAAGCACTAGTGTACCCATCTTTACATCATTTCCCTCAAGTTCCAAAGTGCCCCAATATATATGTTAGTGCCTACATTATCACATAAGCGCACCCCTTTTTCCTAACCCTCTAACTCGTGCCAAGATACCCATTTTCACGCCTACACGCAGGCATATAAAATTTTATAAAAATTACATGTGAAACACATGATTTTACACTAGAAAAGATGGTCCTATATGAATTTAATGCCATCCCACCCCTCAAAACCCTATGTGCCCCAAGGGTTTGCTTTGGTACTTTTATTCAATTTTCTACCCTATTAAATGTGATTAAAAGATAATAAATCTAGTACAAAATGACAAAGGTTAGGGTTTTCACTTTTTGTACCTATAAGCCATCCCTGAGAAGCCACATGTACTCTCAAACTCAATCCACATGGTTTTATGTTTCTTCACCCTCACCATTTTGTCTCCTAGGTCGAGCATAATCAACAGTAAAAAGGGTAAGTGTATGTGGTAAATAACTCACCATGATGGTTTTTACCCCTCATGCCTTGGTTTATATACCCTCCTCCCACCCCCGTGTTTTGTCTCTCACCCCTCAAGTTACCTGAGACTATCCTGATTCTTCTAAATTATTCTAGCACTCACCGCGATAATTATTTTTAAATAAATAATTATTTTTCACCCATTTTTGCTACATTGGGGCATGTTTTTGCTTCCCGACAACCCTTTCTACTACTTGGGGCATATTTTTTCCTTTCACCATAATTTTATGATGTCCTATAACTTCAACATTTATTCTACAATATTTTCTTCCCAAAAATTCAAAAATTATAATTTTTTTCAAAAAATCCATAAAAATTCAAAAAAATTCAAAAATTGGTAAACGACATGCATGCAACTAAAGCCTATATCAAATGAAATGTCCTTGAACATAAAATTTTTTCCTAAAAAACATCTTTCTTAGGTTCGTGCATTTTTATTTTCTCAAATGAATTACAAATCATTGTGATCTACCTCCATTAAAAAATATAGCTTGTTTAGTATGTCGTGATTCCCATGCAATAATGAGTTGTTAGAGACTAGGTCCTAGTGCATGAATGAATTTCATCATACTACTTGTGTCCTCCTTTATTCCCCTTGCATGTATCCTTTCTTGGGGAACCATTTTTAACCCTTTTTGTTACAACACAAACATTTGGGAATTAAATCTTGATAACAAAAACATTGGTACAATGTGATCTTCCATGTGGTTTGTTTTAGTATGTGTGAATTTACTTGTTTCTTTGTTAGGTTATTTGGTTTAATTTATCATATTATATTGCATTATGTATGTTGCATGGAGTTACACATCTTTAGCAATGAACAAATTTTAGTGATATAACTTTTCATGTTATTTTACATTTTTTATAATAAAAGTTGATTATTTAGATCATAGGGGAAACATGATGAAAAAAATATGATTATTGAAAGATTGGATGTAAGAGCTATTCCTATATTCTTCACTGTCATGTATAATCACTATTAATTTTTCTTCCAAATCACTTGGGGTGATAAAAATCAATTTTATCCATATCCTATTTCTTTTATATGTTTCGATCATATTTTAGATCATCGATTGACTTCTTCTATCACCCCATCGACACTCAAGGGGGAATCCTTCATTATACTAATTTTTCTTCATAAATATACTTTTTCATGCTTGAATAGTATGTTTGAAGTGATGTCACTTACTTCACTTCAAACAAGGGTAAATGTAGACACCTAAAATCTATTTTTGCAATATTATTTCCAAAAGCACACGAATTGCTTTCATTCTTACCATTTCCATCATAATTAGTCATTTCCCTAATTAAATAATGTTTCCCTCTATTTTGGTTAATTAACGATGCTTTTTTATTACATAACCTCTTTTTCATTCAAGATGCCAATTTATGATACATCATAAGTCATAATTCCCTTCTAAGAAAGCTGTTGTCCAAAATAAATCCCGAGTTATTTGGAAAACCTATATTTTATTCTGGCTCTGATGTTTCAATATTTCAGGTTGTGCACACTCAAGTTATTCCCTTAATACACTTCACTTGGTTTCAGTTCTTCTCTTATCCCCTTGCATCTCATTTCCTTTACTTCCTCTCACGTTTTCTTTGTATGCTTCCCCCTCCCTTGTATTATTTTATCTCCTTTCATCTCCCCTTTACGCCTTCCTTCTATGTACCCTCTTTCATTATGTTTCATGTTTTCCTTATGCACATATTTGTAGACTTGCCTTCCAAATTGGCTAAGTCTCTAGAATTCCTCTGTATTCTTGCATTCCCTTCGCACTTTTCCTTATGAATTTCCTTCCTTATAAGGTGGTGTAAGTTCCCTTTTCTTCCTTCTCTTGCGTGCCCTTCCTCGGTTGAACGCGTTTGTGCCATGTTTGCATACTTGTGTCCTAAAAGTGTGCATCCATTTCTTCCATGCATGTTACATTTTCTCACCCTCTTCTACCTTCGCGTGCATAAATTTTGCAGTCCCACACCTCTTCCTTTCATGCCTTGTGCCTTATTTCGTGCCGGTCACTATGCCACATCATCACCTTTCAAACTTGAGTGTGATACACAATACCTATCAAAGTGCACCAACTGGGCACTAAATCTTGATGAAGAATCAATGCATAAAAAATAGATGAACAGTTGGCTGATTCCTTATGTGAATCAACATGTGCCACATGTCTTGTGTGTTTAGTTTACACCGCAAACCTTCATATTTCCATAACTTTTTCTATAGGGCTCGACACATGTGCATCTAGGTTTGTTGAAAGGCTGCTAACATAGGCTACAAGTTGGACTTTTTAAAATCAGATTTAGGTGGGATTTGGTAGGTAGAAAATAGGGAAATGTATCTCAGATCATAAATGCACACATCTAATAGACCTAACCACTAGATTTCTATATATCCTTCCCTTTTCCTTCTTCTACACACCAAAATAGACATGGGTAGATGCATCTAACATCATTGTAGGTATATTTTTAGGAATTAAATGATTTTTGTTGGTGGTTATAGATTTAAATCTGAGTTCCCCTCTTATTTCTCCTCCTCTTGTCTCCTTCATACTTCTATAAATTGTAGAGTTTTTCTTTAAAAAAAGATCCCTTTTTTTGAACGAAACCATCCCAAAATGGTGGTTGAAATCCCACAAATTTCAGGCCTTGAATTGGTCTCGTAATGTATTCTCACCTCCCACTAGGAATGTAAAATGACTATGTATCCTTAAGCAATAAAATTAGGTTATTTGGAACTTTTCTCTTCCCTTTTCTCATTTATATTGCATCTTACTTCTTTTCTCGTGTTTTATGGCATGTTGTAGGTGTCCTCCACTTACGGTCCCCATGTTCACGTGTTACCACGTGCTGGAGAGTAGAGCATGTGCATTTTGATATTGATGCACTTATCTTCCCTCTATCCCATGCTTACTCCCTTTCCCGATCCTTGTGGAGAGCGATAGAACCCTTTCTCAGGTGCTATCACCACCCATTTTTCTTAGGATTTCCTTTTTGCATATCCTTCTATCCCTGGTCCCTTTGCATGTTTAGTTTAGGATTTTATTTTTGTATTAGGAGTAGTGTTAGTAGTAGAAATAGGTAGAGGAACCAGTCTTCTCCAAAGATCTATCTCAAGCATTCAAGGTCCCACAACTTGGAGACGGTTCCATTATTGACTCAAATTATTTAGTTCTTTCATATCTAAGACACGAGTATAAGTTTAAACAAACAAAAAATTTTGGCATGCCCGATGGGACCAATTTGAAGAGCTATACATATTCATCTCATAAAATTTGATGTGTATTGTTGGGATCCATCCTTTGGTGGAATATTTCAACACATATGGTGACTACATTGATTCAACACACTAACTATTTCATCACAAACCAGTTTACCCCTCCTTTCTTTCATTCATTTTCCTTCTACCATTGTTCCACATTCCCTTTTTGAAGTCGTGTAATCATGACTTCTTTACCTTCTGGAATTCCCATTTACAAGCAGAAAATCTATTTCCCTCCATCCCCATAGTTTCAAAACCCTCCTCCAAAGTATATTTACGAGCCCCATCATCCTAAAAAAGCATATAATATAAACCCCACTAACTTATATGGTTATTTTTCTAACTAGAATGGTTATGAAGAACATGTTTATCAGGATGATGGTGGAAAATGCATGGCAGATGTTGATTTTGAGAGGAATATTTAAGATATGGAGATGAACATGATGCAACTAAGAGTTAAATACTCTATAAAGGAAATTAAAGTTGGCTTCAAGATCCCTTGTCCATGGGTCGGCCCTATTCCTAGGCTAGTTTAACACCCAATAGAAGTTGTAGTTTATTGTTGAGATGATGCCTCGATCACAAAGTAAGAAAAGGTAATGGATGCTTACAAATGTAGTGTTGAGCAAGCCTATTAATGGGGAAACTCTACATTACCATCCTACAAACCTCCCATTCCTACTTCCCAACTTACATCATCTCATCTTGTTGCCCATGTTCCCATCTTTATACGTACTTCCCCCATTGAGAATTCCCCTCCTCCATCCTCTCACCTTCACTTATCTCTCATCACTTCTTCCATGTGTGTTCCCATCCCAATCGAGTGCACTTCCATTCCTTCGTGCATGCTCCTACTCTTTCCACGTATGTACCTTTCGTTCCATTCATGCCCATCCTTTCATCTTCTTTTGAGTCCCCTATCTAGTTGTGCCATAAATGAATAGCCCCTTACCTATGCACCATCCCCAGCCAATGTCATCATGTTTTACGGCTATAGAATGGTTGAAGAGTATTGTAATTATGGTTGGTATGATGAGATCATCAGGGCACCTATTTTAGATGAAATTCAATTATTCCCAGAGAGGAATAGTTTTGGAGGATACATAATTTCTTGTAAAGGTAGAACCATGCACGACCCAACTGTAAGCATTCACCTTCAAGAGGAGATTATGTAAGATAATCCCATGTTTGGGATTGAACCTCAAAGCGAGTGGGAATCAAAAGGATTAGACCATTCCCAATCAGATATCTGGCTAGTCTAGAGCCAAAGACAGAGTTTCCACCGGTCATGCTCATTTTAGAGCATGAGGTTGAACTTTAACATGTCAAAGGTAAGTACCATCACCTCCTAGATCAAAATGTAGAACTAATAGAGTTATTTATCTTATTTTTTTTGATACTTTGAAGAGGGTGGAGAACTAGTTTGAACATTTTTTCACTTCTATTTCCGACCATGTTTAGTGTCAAATCAATTACATGGTCACAATTTGTGAGGAAGGGAAGCTACTTCTCCCTGACCGTTACAGGTTTTATTTGGTGGCCCTTTTCCTATGGTTAGGATAGGTTAGTTTAGGTTTGTTTTCAAAAAAACAAATTATCATGGACACTCTATATGGTTTTCATATTTCATGCATATTTTTTGTTCAGTGTGCTCTCTCTGGCCACTTTCCTTTTTTGTTGTGCCTTTTACACACACCATTTTTCTACTACCAGAGATGACATTCAATTTTCATAAAGAGGCAACAAAAGTCCGCATACATGACTTTCCACTCTTAGGATATAGTCATAACATCTTCATATGAAAGCAGCAATTCAGTTCAATGTTCGAGATAGTGTTTCAAGTGACTCTGGGATGTTATTCAAGTTATAGATCAGATCTTCAAGTTTTAAGGCTTGACTCCGTACCCAATGGATGCTTGTAAGGCTCACCGATCTCTTCATCTAGTAGGTAGATGGCTCCCGAAAGTCACAAAACATTTTATCCCAAATAACTCCCCAAGTTATTTGGATAACTTATATTTTATTTTGACTCGATGTTTTAATATTTCAGTTGTGCACACTCAAGTTGTTCCCTTAGCACACTTCACTTGGTTGTAGTTCTTCCTCGTGCCCTCTCGTAGCCTTCTGTTTATACCTTTCCATCCCCTTTACTTTACTTCTTCTCGTTCTTTCTTTGTGCACTTCACCTTCCTTTCTATTCTTCTATCTCCTTCCATATCCCCTTTACACCTTTCTTTTGTGCACCCTCTTTTATTTTGTGTCATGTTTTCCTTGTGTGCACATATGCAAATTTCCTTCCAAATTGTCTAAGTCCCTAGAATTCCTCTCATGCACTTGCATTCCCTTTGCACTTATGCATTGCATGTTTCCTTCTTTCTGGAATGGTCCACATGCCCTTTTCTTTCTGTATTTTCCCACCCTTCCTCGGTTCAACACTCTCGCCCTGCTCACATATTTTTGTCATGTAGGTGTGCATCCATTTTTTTATGCATGTTATATTTACATGCCTCTCTTCTACATTCATGTGTTTTCATTTTTACAGTCTTGCACCTCTTCCGTTCACACCTTGGACCTTCTTCTGTGCCAATTATTGTGCCACATCATCACCTATCAGACTTGAGTGTGATACACACAACCTATCAAAGCACACCAACTAGGTGTCAAATCTAGATGAAGAATCATTGCATGACACATGGAAGGAATGAAAAAATAGATTAACACATGGTTGATTCTTTCATTCAATCAACATGTGTTACGTGTCTTATATGTTCAAACTTGCACCGTAGAACTTCAAATTTCCATAACATTTGTTACGGGGCTCTAACACATGTGCGCCTTCATTTTTGAAAGGATATTTATATGGGATACACATTGGAATTTTCAAAATCATATTTAGGTGGGATTTGGTAGGCGAAAAATAGGGAAATGTCTCTCAGATCATCAATGCACACTTCTAATCAACCTAACCACTAGATTTCTTCATATCCTTCCCTCTTCCTTCTTCTACATGCCAAAATAAACATGGGGATGCACATATGACAGCTTTTCAGATGGATTTGTAGGCATTCAATTCTTTTTGTTGGTGGTTGTAAATTTAAATATGAGTTTTCTCTTCTTTCTCCTCCTCTTGTCTCTTTCATTATACTTTAAATTGTAGATCTCTACTCATTAAAATTGATCCCTTTCTATTGTAATGACACCATACCAAAATGGTGGCCAAATTCCCATGAGTTTTAGACCTTGAATTGGTCTCTGTAATGTATTCTTGTCTCCTTCCAGGAATGTAAAATGACTATGCATCCTTAAGCAATAAAATTAGGTTTTGTGGAACTTTTGTCTTCCCTTTTCTCATTTATATTATGTCCTTCCTCTTTGTCTGAGTTTTCTAGCATGTTATGTATGTCCTCTAATTACATTCCCCATGTTCATGTGTTGTCACATTGGAGATCCGAGTCTATTCATTTTTATTTGTGGCACATTTTTCTTCCCTCTCTCCCACACTTTCTCCTCGCCTGCCCCTCATGGAGAGTGATCGAATGTTTTCTCTGGTGCTATCGGTGACCCTTTATCTTACGATTTCCCTTTCTGGATATCCTTCTATTCCTGGTCCCTTGGCATGTTTATTTTAGGATTTAATTTATGCATTTGGAGTGTTTAAGAAGTATAAATAGGTATACAAACCAGCCTTCTCCATAGATCTGTCCCAAGCGCGCAAGGTCCCAAAACTTAGAGATGGTTCCATTTTTACTCAAAGGACACAATTATTTTATATCTAAGACATAGGTGCAAATTTTAATGACCACCAAAAAAATTAGCCATTATTAGCTAATTAGGCCTATTTTACCTTGTTTTGGTCAATAAACCCTATTATTGGCTCAAACCCCTCTTCCAACCATTCAAAATCACCCCATTTCCCTCTAAGGAATCTCAGAAGGCTTCAATAGCTTATCATATCCTCTTAATTGACCCTAAGTGTTTAATTGAGGATCCTCACATGATAATCTCTAGTTAATTCACTAATCATGATTATCAAACCTTAATCTACTTTTTACTTTTAGTCCCACATTCACCAAGATGCAATTACTTCCTTTTTGGATTAGTTTTCTCAATATTTGCATCCAATCTTCATGTTGGTTATAGAGGGATATCTAATATGGCCTTGTAGCCATTGTTAGAGATATCCTCTCACCATCTCGTGAGAGTAGCAACAAACATAGTTTGATTTTTGTTAGATCTAATTAATTATATGTTAAGTAATCATTTTACATAGTAAGAATAGTTATAGATTTAATGTTTAATTTCATTTAGTTTCCATTAATTCATATTTTTAATATTTGATCTTAATGTTTCATTCTTAAGCTTGAGTTTTTCTCGAGGCTATTATGGTGTTAGCCTTTACTAGTTACTCACATTACAAGATTTTTGGGTGTTATTAGGTTCCAAGTCCATTTTCTACAGGTGTGTCATAAGGATCAAATTCATAATTTTCTTTGGCCCACTAATCTAATAAAATATTAGGAATTAAAGGAGGGATGGGTTATTCTATTGAAACTAACTCATGCTCTTGGTATTCATGTATGAAAAAATTAGATTAGAGGGGATTAGGATCATAAGAATCAACATGCTAAGAAAATATTGGCTCAAATTATATGGTAAATCTAGTACCATATCTAGCCCTTATGAGCATATGAGACCAATATGAAGACAAATAATCACCCACTTTGGCTATAAAATCTCCGATAAGAAGATGATAAACAAAGGAGGTAATTCAATCACTAAGAAATCTTGAGTTATGGTTATAATCAAAGAAGCATGTAGCTAGGATATTGACAGGTTGAGTCATCAAGTTGAAAAAAACCTTTAGAAATAGGTTTGTACTTAAGACCTATAATATCAAAAACATTTTTAGGTACCACAAAAGTAATATCCCTTGATTCAATCATGCAATTATGAACAATATGTTTTCCTATAATCAAATACATGTAAAATGGCTGGGTATTATTTAACTTTCTTACTTCTTTTTATCTGGAAAATGTTGACTATAGTATGAGCTCTTTAAATAGCTAGATCAACATGAGGGAACTACTTGAGATCTTCATATAAGATATCTCTCTATGATGGAATAGCTAGGAATCCCACATTGTCACGTTCATATTAAATTTTTTCATTTTCTCAACAATGTAGAAGGGAATACCAATGGATTTGTACATTAGAGCTGTGATATTTTCCTTTCTTGTTTTTTCTAATGTTGGGATGGACACCTTTGGTTGGGGAACAATCTATTTTTCCAAAAAAAGTTTTCTAGGAATATTAAGAAAATTATTTTTACTTTAATCTTCACCAATAGATTTCTCCTTATGAAGAGAATTATCTTAATTAGAAGGATATGAACATTGGTTATCAAAAATCTCCTTTTATACCTTGTGTTATCAAAAACATGAGTATGAGGTCTAATATAATGTCCCATAACTTGATTCATTGCAAAAAATTCATTAGCTCTAAAGAGAATAAGATTGGTCTCAGGGTTGAATTTTTGGGATCTTGTTTCCATATCGAGGATTGGCATCTTCTATAAATGGTTCTTGTTTATTGGAATGATTTTGAAACATACAAGTATAAACTTGTAATCCATTCACACAAGTGTACTGGTTATGTGAATGATTGTATGGGTAACACCATTTTGTCTCTTGTATAACACTATTTTACACTGGAACAAGTGTTTTACTTGAGCTAACAGTAAGGAGTGGCTAGGTAGGAGCAATTGTTTGAAGAGGAAGATGTGGATTTTGACCTTTCAATCTATCATTTTTTTATTTTTCCATATATTTGGTTTGGGTATTGATTTTTATAGGGTTGATAAGACTGATTAAATCCCTAATTTGGATATTGTCCTCGATTAGGAATTTGGTAATTTCTATAAGATTGGGCTTGTTATTTTTCCAAGGATATAAAATTATTTGACAAATTTCTTATTAAGGATTTCATTTCATCATCATCCTTTTTCTTTTGGGAGAAGTAGGATGTGGTAGTAGTGGATTGTGAATTTTTCTTAGGAATGGGAGACATGGAAGGCTAAGAAGCTTGAGGTAATTATGGAAAAAAGGTCATAGGTAATTTAGCGGTTATATTTCTAGCTTGTATTAAATAATTCTCATCACTAATAGCTATTGGATATTCATCTAGTAATTGTTCAACACTCATAGATTGTATCATGAATTATCATAATTTAGAGATCTTAAGAAGTAAAGGAAAACACCTTGTGGAGATGATATTAAGAGAATTTGAATTATGTTCCATGTATTCTAAAAGATAAGCTCACTTGGGGATCTTTTGATAGTTGTTAGTTGTTTTATCAAGGATATGTTGTCTTCTTTCTCCTCAAATTTTTGATGTAGAGTTGTACTAAGCTCATCCAGCACTGTGAATGGAAGCAAGTATTAAATTTATGTACCATTATAGTTATTTTCCCTTTAAATTAGAAGTAAGAATCCCAAGTGTAACATCATATTCAATAACAAAATGGAATGAAAAGACATTAGCATATATCTTGAATATGATCATATGGGGCGATAATATTTTCACTAGTGAAGAAAGGAATACTTTTAAGTGAAGACATTGGTATATAATGGTGGGAAATTATAGCCAAGGGATTACTGCCATTAAAAATTACAAATGGAAAATTTCTTTGTTGTGTCATGATTGGAATTGGTGTCAAAATTCTAGATGACAATAAGAAAGGTCTACCAGGGGATGAATAGAAAGAGTTATAATTGGAGGGGATGTTGATATTTGAACTATTATGCCTCTTCTTCATCTCCTATTTGAAACCTACAAGTATTTAGAAGGAACACTACTTAATACACTTTGTCTTTTTGTATTCTTATCATGAAAATGGGCACTTAAGCTACTAAAACCAATATATTTAATGATTGGAGTCACTATATGTGTTGAGAAAAGCCTCTAAAATGTAAAAATCACTAATTTATGGACAAAAACTTAGCAAAGATGTTTTAAATTACATTACATTCTCCCACTAGTTGTGCTAAAACTATTGGAGCTCAAAAATGCATCGTGCCCTAAGTTATGGAAAACCTAGGATTTTGAGGCAACATGGGACTACCTCCAACTCGTGGGACTTTCTCTATAGAAAAATCTCCAGCAAAGTTTGGTTCCTCCACCTATTCCTATTTCTAAAAATACTCATATTTCTTGAAATGTAACTATCTAATCCTAATATAATGATCCATGGGACCAAAGTAAAAGAGAGATGTATGAAAGTGGAAATCCTAAGATAAAGGGATGTGATAAGACCAAAAAAGGGGAAATACTCTCTCAAGTGAGTAAAAATAGGAGAAAATTGAAGGCGGAAAGGGAAGACATAAGTTTCATAGTCCAGAACAACATTCAGACTTCCATTCTCATAGAACACAATAGAAATAAAACCCTGCAAGGAGATAAAACATGCACTTGATAAATAAAATTGCAACAAATAGGAAAGATTACAAGTAAAACATAGGTTATGGCATAGAATAGCCACAAAACACTAATTTTTTTTCTTAGGAATATGCACAGTCCATTACAGTGGAGGAAAAAGGCAAAAACTTATTAAAATGGTCCAATTTTGAGGCCTACAACTCAAAAATACTTTGGAAACAATTTGACATGAAGTGCTTGGATTACGAGAGGGTCCAACCTTTACAAATGAGTATCATTACCAAATATATGGAAAATGGGAGAGAGAGAGAGAGAGAGAGAGAGAGAGAGAGAGAGAAGAGTGAAAAGGGTAAGTGCACCAAGTTGGGGGACAATTCGGTGGACATCAAATCCTAAATTTTACATTAAAAACAACAAAACATCAAATTTAGTCTTCCAGAGACTTGAACCATGCCGAAAAGTAAAAATATGTCATAAAAATGGTACCATTGCGTAGGGGAGACTGTTACCTTTGTAGAAATACTGATTTTAAAGTGAATAGAATAGGATAAATATCATTTTATAATTTTTACTAATAGTAGGTCTTTAAGACACTTTTTTCTGTGAATTTTATGTCTATGTTTAAGACTACAAATTTTGTTTCACTTATCGAATGTGATAAAAATTATACCATCCCAATTGTAGTAAAATTATATACATGTCAAAAAAAAATTATTTGATTTCAATATTTTTTATGAAGTTATGGTGAGCAAAGCGGAAAGTGCTCTGTTTTCTTTATGTTTTCATACCACTTTCATGGAAAAAATAATAAAAAATAAAATATTGCTCAAAAAAATACAAAATAAAATCCATCCCAAGATAGATAGTGGCATCTAACTTCTCACCAAAGGAGAAAAATATATATCAATTTTTGGTCATCCAAATTGTGGGCAAACGAACTATAATCTTATAGGCATTTTAAAAAAATACCAAGTCATTGAATTTTGAGTATTTAATATAGCTAATCTTGTCCATTTTTTTAAAAAATAGTATTTTAGAAACTAGATTCTAGATGCTATGATTTATATTAATATAAATTATTCTAATTTTTAGTGTATGTATTGCTAATAATCCCTACAAGTTGATATTATGTTGTTATTTGCAATATGACATCCACTTATGACCCCTTTTTTGTCCCCCAACTTGCTACACTTACCCAAAAGATATATTTCAAGTTCTAACCTCTAACAACATGCATTAAATCTATGAAAACCATGATGGTAACCCCTATAATACCATTCCCCCATGTCAATTTTCTCATAGAAGAAGGAATATACACCATACTTCATCAAATCTAGTAGTTGAACTATCTGGAACTACACTTAATGGGACTATTTTTCATTTATCACCCACCTAACATACATCTTAATGGTAGTTGGGAACTACACTATTTTTCTATTTTTATCACCCACCTAACTCCATACTTCATCAAATCTGGTAGTTGAACTATCTGGAACTACATCTTAATTTTTGGGACTATTTTTCATTTATCACCCACCTAACTCCACCAACATCTAAATTTCATGATGCCAAACTAAATTTTGTGATGAGACCTTTCCAACAAGACTAATTTTGTAAGTTTTATATTTCTAGTGAGGAAGATATGTCCATGAAAATTTTAGGGGCACACGATGAACACAAAAAGGTACCTACATATTGTGAAATGAAAATTTAACTATTATTTTTCATTAGGGAAGATAAATCATGTGGTCAAGGAATTGGATGAAGGTTGGAACTATTTTTCGTGTAACTTTGGCCCGACTTAACTTCTCTAGCTGATGCTTATGCACTATGTTCCCCTACTCGATGATGTCATCCACAAGGAGAAACTCAACCCATGAATATATTTCCCTTTGTTCAATCAAGATCCCTCAACCACAACACCAACCCCACATTCACTACTTCATCCCATCATCTAAACCACTTATGTGGCACACATAAGGAAGACATTAACAGTTCCTTGTATTCCTAACTTGTTAAATTTAGCTAACTAGGGGCATATTTTACCTAATTCAACCAAGAAACATGGCGGCTAAGGATGGAAATAAAGGGGTTTGGAAAGATAGAAATAAAGTTCTCCCAACAATTTTTTCCTCTTTTGATCAATTTGTAGTGCCCAAGTCCAAAATGGAATCACAATGTTATCAAATTAGTCCAGGAGGGAATATTTTGGATAAAAACCTTACAAATTCTAAGAGTAGGAGATTAACCACCCTCCCTTTTGTTGACCTTAATTATGCCATTCCATGTAAAGAAGAAACTCATTAAAATGATCTATCTTATTTTATTCACTCATTTTAACCTTGTTAAAAATTTAAGATCCAAACAGTTGAAGGAAATTATTAGATACATGGGTATCTAGTTTTCCTTGTCTCCTTATTTTAAGGAAATACGGTGTTGGTTATTTGACAAAATAAATAAATTTCTTGAATGGTATGGTCACCTTATATATCTCCTAAGTAGAATAAAATTGTGTTAAAAGGTTTTTCCTCATATAATATCTACTTATCCTTTTGTTGGATGTTTAGTATCTACTAATTTGACAAGTTCAACAAGATTTTCAAAGATTACCTCAAGTCATATGGTAAAGGGAATAAGAAAATACATGTTTTTCATGGGAATTTTTCATTATTTGAGAAAATTTGGTGGGATTTGTTTAATCGAATTGTTTTATGTTTTCTAGGATGAAACAGATAAAGGTAAATAGTTAAGGAGGAATACATGTTATTACATTCGTCTAAGGTTGAGTGCGTGAGTTAATGAATTTTGATCCAAGCTGATTTTGTCAACTTCCCTTTGGCTAGGAGGAATGACCCGTATAAGAAACACAACAAGACCACTAAATAGTATTAATAATATAATTTAGTGTACTACCTAGCAAATGTCGAGATCAAGAAGTGAGGTGCTTCCTACAAGGTCAATCCACTTTCAAATATAAATTAATATTATAAATATCATGAAGTAGGTAAATCCTACGGTAGTTATACATTTTAGGTATCTTGTGCCAATACAATAATAAAATCTAAAATAAGAAGCAAGGTTATGATTAAATCTAGAGGTTTGGTATGTTATCCTAGGTTTGTATAGGTCCGACAGGGTCTTGGATTTATTCGAGTGAGGTCTGCATTGATTTTGGTTTATCGAGAGGCTTATTAGTCAAAAGAAATGAAATGACACAGAGACCGATATCAGTCAGGTGACTAATGTTGGTATAGAGGTGAAGCAGATGATGGTTAAGGTGGCATCGGTAGGGCCAATCTAGTAGTAATTAAATAAAAGTGGTTTTGGCAAAAATATATATATCGATTAGTTGACCAATGTCAAGTATAGAGGTGAAGCGATGAAGGTTAAGGGTGACCGGCATCGGTAGGGGAAATCTGGTGATAATTAAATAAAATTGGTTTTGGACTTCTTTGTGATTGCACAGAGAATTAAGGGAGGATGGTTGGGTTTGTAATAATGCCAAGAAGACTCAGGAATGCATAGAGGTTAGGTATAGAGAGCCGAAAGCCATGGGTGGTTGGATGGGTAGATTGGTAAGAAGGTGGGGATGGAGGAATGCAGGAAGGAATAAGATGTAATAACAAAAGATAATGAACCTACACTTTAAGAAAGTACAAAATGATGAAAATCAAATATACTTACTTACATTTGTAGGTCTGGTAGGTGAAGGAAGGAAATAGTTGATCCGTGGAGAAATTTTTGGTCAATGCACACAGCAATACTTCCCAGAGTGTTCCCGTGAATATTTTAATGCCTTGGGATGAGCCTTTAGTGCTTACTTGGTCCTGTGGTTGAGGATATCTTATCATCTAGATGCTAAGAAGTATATGATTCATGCTTGAATACAATAGAACTCTTTGAACTAAAAATGACCAACCCAGGTAAAGAGTTGTGAAAGTGTATATAAGGTAACCAATGATGGTTAAGGTGACCGAGTGTTATTTGAGGGATAATTGGCATCGGTTAAGGTGGGAAATCCTAGGTTTACCAAAAATAGGTAGATCTTTACTATTTTTGGCATGATCTTGATTGAGTCTACTTAGGGAAGTGGATTTCATGTGAGAGAAGGTAGGAAGGTCATATAAGAAGTCCAATTAGGTTTTTGGAAGAAGTCTCAGTTAGTTAGGTTAAGTGGTGACTCAGCACTGGGAGTGATGACTCAATGTTGAGAGTGATGACTTGGTCATTGTGAGTTAAATGCCCCTAGAATGGGTCTAGGGTGAGGTGTCTAGGTGATGTGTAAATTAACTTAATTAAAGTAATTAAATTAATTAATAATGTGAGGATGAACATTAATTCAATTGTAAGTAATTAAATTAATATGAATGTGGGGTAAAGGGGTCATGGTTAGGTGAACACGTTACGTTAATTGATTAAAGGGGACCAAGGGGAGTGTGACCCAAATTTGGTGTCTACATTTTCCCATTTTTGTTATGTATCTTGTATTGATAAGTGATTTGACAAAAATAGGAATTCGGTGCTCCAAGTATGAGTGAAGGTTAGGTTGCCCCAAGTGTGGGTGGAGGTGATCCCCCTCAAACCAAGAACTGATGAGATGTTAAATGGAGTTGGTGAGTGGTTTGATAAATGGGTAAGTGATGAAAATGAGGGTATGTGGGTTAGGTAAGGGTATGGTCATTTTGGGTAATGGGTAATGGGTAATGGAAATCAAACGCACACACACACACACATAGATTGTGATACGGTACCAAGTGGAAGAGATTACAAACTCTACATTTTCAAAAGGGTGATAGGTTTATCCAAACAAGGTTGAAGTGATTCAGGTATCCAAGGTATAGGATATGGTCATGAAGCACAATGAGGTCTAGTGTAGGAACGGGTAATAGGTTTTGTTCCATGGCACCAAAGGTATGGTTAAGATAAACATCACATCATTAGGAAAGGTAAGGTCATTAGGCTAAACAACACAGGTAACAACATCGCAAGGTATAACGAGTACAAAAATTCAAATGTCACCAAAAAGGTGATTCAAGTTAGGGTATATTGGGTAGGGCACAGGTAAGGCTGAGGTATAGGTAAATAACATGTCCCTAAATGTAGTTAAGGAAATGTACAAGGTAGTGTAGGCTTGTGAGTAGGGTGTAATAGGTATTGGTAAGGTCAAAAGTTGTTGGATCAATAATTTTTAGGTAAAATGGGCATGGGGTGGGTCAAATGGGTATGTTAGGTGACCGATGTTGGTTATAGCATAACCGAAGTCGGTTGGCTAGGGCATGACATGACCGATGTCGGTCATGTCGATTTGGGGTTAAAATGGGAAAAATCCACTTTTACGGATTCATTTTGACACTTCCACTTTTAGAAAATCACAGAGGAGAAGGTGAGGGGTGGAAAACAACAATATGAAATGTTGAGATGAGTTGGAGAGCCACGTAGTAGGTGATTGGAATTTGATTGATGGGTCCATGAGATCTATTGATTGATTCAATTGGTTTGGAGGTGAGGAGTTGATTTTGCATGGCAGAGGTGGGAGAGGGTTAGGTGGACCCCACGTAGTGGCTAAATGTGCCACCATGGAGATGGTGCTGAGATGAGGTAGGAGTCAATTTGAATCGTCATTTGGTTGAAAATAGTTTGTTGAAATTGGTTTTGTTTAAAATTTGGGTGTAATGTGAATTTTTGAAATTATGGGTAAAAATGAAGGGGATGAGGGGTGGGAAGGTCCAATGTAGGTTAAATAGGGTTGGGAATGAAGCTAGGATAGGTTTGGGTGTGTTAGAGTAGGTTTTTATGTTGGTTTTTATTGAATTTTTTTAGAATGGGGGATGGGTTTTTTTTTTTTGGCCAAAAGAGACCACCGCGCATGATGGTTGGTCGATGTCGGTGGGTTTTGGTCGGCATCGGTCAAGGTCTAGTCAGGTGACCAACACTAGTCAAAAGAGGATTGATGGTGGTTAATGAGACCTGATGTCGGTCATGATTAGAGTAAATAAGTGAAATAAGGGCTAGGTAGGAAATTAAAATAGGTGAGGAAGGGTAGGTGAAGATTTATGTAGAGGGAAAAGGGTAAAATGTTATTTTGGTGATGTGGGATAGGTAAGTAGGTGAAATGAACTAAGATAATGGGTAATGATGATATGGGACAGTAGGTTTAGGTGAATTAGGTAGGGGGTAGTGTATTGTACTAGGTAATAGGTGATTTGAGGTGGTCAAGTCTTGACAAGGTTGTGTTGGATGATGCAGGTGAGAGATTAGCTGAGGATGTGGGACAAAGTACCACCCCTACTAGTACAAATGCAGCCTAACATGACCGTAGAGGAGTGGGAGCACATGAATGAGGTTGGACTTAGTGTGATTTGATGTTATAGGCATATAGCCCGGGATCATAGTTTGATGGTTGCTCTCATCGATAGATGGGATTCTCGTGACCAATACCTTTGACTTATTGATAAGGGTGAGATGTCACCTTGGAGGACATATATAGGATCCTGACTTCCTATTGTTGGGAGCCAATATATTCCAATTCATGTGAGGAATTAGTGGAGCGAAAAAGTGGTAGTATTTGGTGAGGCGATGGGTGAGCTGAGGTATCACAGTGTGAGTTTGAGCTATGGGGACATGTATGCGGCCTACCCATAGGAGACTAGGTTATTGGTTTTGATGATGGTGGTGGTGATATTTTTCATTACAATATTCCAAGGGTGGTAGGTTTCGTGAGCACTGATGGGAGTACTACAGGATATGATCGAGGAGTAGATACATTTCTTGGGCACTGGCCTTCCTAGTTTAGTTGTATAGGGAGCTATGGGCCTATGGGAGATTGAGGATATTTGGTGTGTGATGTACCTATTTATTACATTGTTGGGCATATGAGCACATCGTGTGTGTGTGCAAAAAGTTTGTTTACCATAATAGGATTGGTTTGGGGGTGGCTTGCTTAGAGTTGGTTTCAGATGATGGGTACCAATCGTTGTAGACACTGGGTGGTGAGAAACACATATGATGTGTCATACTATAGGCAATGATTAGAAGGCCTTTCGGTAGTTGATATCATTGTGGCGGCCATATGTTGACTATCCATAATACAAAGTCATGGATAAGGAGTTAGAGGAGATTTATCTATTGAGATGGATATAGGGGTGAAGTGGGTCGAGCGAACATGATATGATACCTATGGACAGGTTTTAGATGGTAGTTTAGATTATGACCACACATGCCCCCGTCATTCCCATAGTATTGTAGAGATGACATGAGAGACCCATCTCCACCACGTCCTAAGTGTTCGATAGGGAAGGGAGGAGGGTCAAGTATGAGATAGATGGATTGATGATGGGAGTCACTAATGGATACAGGAAGTGGTGGGTGGCACAGCTATGGGCGGCACCACCGAGGCCAAGGCAACTATATTTAGCTATTTTCATAGTGCAGAGGGACACATTATAGGTTCAAGTGGCCACCCTACAAGCATAGATTACAGGATTACAGGGATAGCTAACAAGGTCGAGGCATATGTATCCACTTTAAAGGCTCGGGTGATGGCCTACAGCCCCAAGTAGCACATGGGTAGGCACCCACACATAGGTAAGAGATGGGGATGGAGGATAGGTATCCACCCTACAAGGCAGTGACAAGTTTACAAGGTAAGATAGCCACTATAAAAGAACATGTTGTGGCCTTATAGGCCCAAGTTTAGCACAGCACATGTAGAGGTATCCCCAAAGGCCCGAGGATAGGGTCCCATATTATGTAGGCACCTATGCCGAGACAGAGTCCATGGCACAAGTAGGATGGAAGGCATGATGATAGGGGATGAGGCCATTATTAGTAGGGAATAGTTCACAGGTTACAATGAGACCCATGATGCCACCCACATGGTGTTGATGGTGATGTTCAAGGATTCCCTAAACAAGGCTTGTTATTATAAGGATCATTTTGATGCCAATATAGATTTTCCCTCATATGTTGAGTATAGATCCCAAGGAGATCCAAGTGAGTGGATGAGATCCAAGACTCACCTTAGTTCTAGTAACACAGGAGGGTTCGTCTAGCCTAGAGACATGGCCATTGTGATGTGACGAGCACTTAGAGACTAGGGCTCCAATAAAGGGCTAGGAGGAGGAGAGGCATGTGAGAGGGATAGGAGGGTATCAGGTGGGGTGATGATTGATATCTAGATGTGATATTTTGATTTTTGATATATATACCAGCCTATATACCGAAGACATGAGATTGTACATGAGATTTTTAGAGATACTAATATTTATTGTATATATGTATTGATACACAGATTTTCCCATTTATATAGTTGATAATGTTGATTGGGTGGATGATTTAATAATTTTTAATTTCCATTGTTAGTGTGTATTGATGGAAACTAGGTGAATTAGGCATGATTGAGTCAAGGTCATGTAGGCATGATTAAGTTTAGGTGAGTTAAGTAGTCGAGGTTATTTAGGCATGATGAAGTCAAGGTTATTTAGGCATGATGGAGTTAGGTATATGCATGGTGGATTCGAGGTGATTTAGGTAGTTGAGGTCATGTATGCATGATGGAGTCAAGGTTATATAGGAATGGTGGAGTCAAGTATAGGCATGGTGAAGTTTAGGTCTTGTAAGCATGATTTGGTCATGATTTTGCATTTGATTTAATTTTCAAGTTATTGTTATTATGGAAAATAAATGATGATGTATATGTATGTTGTGGTGTAAATGTCCAAATATTTGATATCATGGAAATGTGAAATGATTGATGTATGATATGGTTGATGTCATAAAATGGTAAGTATGAATGTTATTATGATTTGTTTAATTTCCCAGCTTTGTAAAGTTGAAAAACTCATGAAGGTAGAATGTGAATATAAAGGGGGAAAATTGGTTAGGGGAAAGAGTGGTGAGCTAACCTCCAAGGGCCCCATGCCCTTGGAGTGTTACCTACATAGCCTCGGTGAAAAGGAGATTCAGGCCAATGTATTTCTCCCATAATAAGATAGGGAAGAATATGAGGAGGTAAGGCTTGGTTTTGGGTTGGTTGGTTTTAGAGGCATGATTAAGTCAAATTCATTTAGGCATGTTTGAGTTTAGGTCATTTAGGCATGGTTGAGTTTAGGTCATTTAGGCATGGTTGAATTTAGGTTGAATATGCATGGGTGATTTTGGTGAAAGAGGAATTCCTAAATGTAGGTGGCGATGGTATGGTCCTATGTAGGAGAATCAATAAGTAAGAAAAGAGGTGAATGATAAGAGGAGAAAAAATATCCACCTAATTGATAAGAACCATTATGAGTATATCATACCAAAGATGGTGTATGAACATAAACACCTAAATTTTTGCATGATTAATTGTTCTAAGGGTGAAGAAGGTCACATGATCACGTAATGTTGCATTTGCAAAAATCCATTGAGTAGGTAGAAGGTTATAAGAAAAGGCGGTGAGGTGAATGAAGTTGGTTGATCGTAACTGGTGTGAGACAACATGCCTCTTTGGCAAGAGACCCAAGATCAAAATAGGAAAGTCCATGATGAAAAAGTCAACTTTTTTTTTTTTTGTTTGTTTTCATAGATTGGTCAATGTGGGAATTCTATGTGGGATGAGTAGAGTATCTCCTTGAGGTCTTCGTGAAGTTGATCAATGTGGGAAGCTTTAGAATATGTTTTTTTGTTTTTTCAAGAATAGTCTTCTTTTGGTGATAGACTATGTATAGTATGAATAACTTTGTATAGTTTTCCTTTGAGGGAAAACTCTATTTATAGCAACAAGATAGAAAGATAGATGTACTTTTTGAGGGATTCATCTTTTTCTAGAAGTTTGACTCAAGGAGTTTTGAATTTGAAAATCCCATATATTTCTTTTGAATTATTTTTTTTGGACGTTTAGGTCATGGACAAGACTATAGAGAAGGATAGGCTTATTTTATGAAGACAAAACCATAGCACACAAGGGTTAGCTTATGAAAGAGAGGTTTTAAGTAATGAACGACCATGGGATTCCATCCTGAAAAGGATGAAAAGTATCCATGAGAATCATGTCATGAGTAGAGCCATGGTACTCATATTTAAGATAAGGCTGAAAGGTTACAGGTAATCACATGATTCTTGTTTAGTTATTAATCCTTAAAATAGGTAAGTGGAAGGTGAATGGTGCTCAAGGGACAAGAGATTAATAGACATAAGGTGATATAAGAATTGATTCAAAAATTGAATGGTCGAAGATGCAAGGCATTGAGGGGCTTAGGTTGGGTTTTCCTTGAGTGAATAAAAAGATAAGCACTTGATCCAAAGGTATGAGTAACGATATAGGGTCCAAGCCAATTAGGAGAAAATTTTCTTAGTTTACTTAAATTCTCCTCTTTTGTTACATGTTGATTTTCCTTCAAGACAAGGTCACCAAACTGGAAAGTTTTTTCTTAGACATGTTTAACATAGGCACATTTGATATATTTTTGGTAAATTTCAAGGTGATCGAGAATTAAAATGACGTTCATCTAATAATTTGAGTTATGCCAAACATTCTTAGGAAAATCATCATCATTGAGCATATCTTTGAGTGAGATATGAAGAGATGGTATTTGGACTTTGAGAGGCAAGACAACCTCTGTACCATATACCAAAAAGAAATATGTGGCAACATTTGAGGTAAAAATACTAGTACGATAAGCACATAAGGTAAAAGGAACATGCGTGTGTCAATCCTTTCAGTGTCATCAACCACTTTCATAAGAATTTTATTTAAGTTTTTATTGGTTGATTTTGCATGGCTATTTATTTGGTGATAATAAGGTGAAGAAAAACTGAGTGAAATGGTGAAGGCATCAAAGAGTTTCCATATGGTTTTGTTTTTAAACTATTTTCCATTATCAGTGATGAGAAGGTGAGGGACACCAAAGCAAAAAATGATGTGATGGTTGATGAATTCAAATATTTTCTCAGCTTTTTATAAATTATATGTATGGCTTCCACCCATTTAGTGTAGTATTTGGTAGCGGTAATAATCCATTGATGACGTTGGGAAGAATGAGGATTAATCTCTCCGACAAGATCCAAACCCCATTGAGAGAAAGGCCAAAGGTCTCATGTGACCTATAAGGCATGACTAGGGGTGTGATGAATATTAGCATGTTGTTGACATTTCACACAACACTTGACATAGTCACAAAAATCATGGTTTAGGTTTGGCCAATAATATCCCAAGAGAATAATGTGTTTGAAACCACTATACCTTGAAGTGACCCCACAAATTTCATCATGAACTTCCTGGTGGTGTAGGGAAATTCAGAACTGGTAATACATCATAAGAGGATGGCATCAAAACCACGTTTATAAATAATACCACCCATGATGAAATAACAAGAGAGACTTTTGAAAAGGCTCATTTTCCATTCTCGAGTAAGATCTAGAGCAAGAATGGAAAGGGAAAGGTAGTCAAAAAACTTCTTATACCAAAGGTCATGTGGGTTAGTTTCAATGGTTGATACAAGGTTGAAATCAGTAAATAGATAAGAGGTTGATTGTAACCTTTTTACTATGACAAATATTTTTATTTGAAGGGCGAAGCGGGGATTTGAGAAGCAAGAGAAGCCATGGTATCTAGAAATTTATTAGTGGAATGCGGGGTGGTTTTAAATTCATAATGATGAAAGGTAGTAAAAAGTATTTTAACATGATGCTTATACTTTTGAAGTATCTCATTATGACAACTTTGGTATATACCATTAACTTGGTTCACAACCATTGAGAGTCATCAAAGATATTAATTGATTTAACGTCTAAAGCTATGGGAAATTTGAAGGCCTAACACGAGTGCTTCATATTCAGCGATATTGTTAGTACAATCAAAATCTAGTTTAAAATATAATGGCATAGGATCACCATCAAGAGGAATAAGGATAAATATAGCACCACCCCCATGCTAACATTTGGAACCATCAAATAATAAGGTCATCTGGTAAGTAATATCATCCAAAAAGAGGGTAGTGATGGATTCATCAAGGAAATTGAAGTTAGAGGATTGATTTCTAGAGAGAGGTGCATCTACGAGTTGGTTAGCAATGGTTTTTCCTTTGACATATTTTTATGGGTGAATTCAAGATCTAGGTCTAAGAAGCATGAGCCAACATGTAACACATTGATGTTGGTAGGGATTAGCATACATGTAATGTAATGGGTCAGTATTGGTGAAAACAAAGGTTTTGTGGTTGAGTAGGTAATGGAAAAGTTTAGTGGCGCAAAAACTAAGGCTAAGCAGAGTTTTTAGCATGATTATATCTAGTTTCATAGTCTAAAAGCATATGAATTATATAATAAAACACTTGCTCCCTATGTTGTTCATCACGATGAGCGATCATGACACCCAAGGAATGATCAATAGCATAAATGTAAAGGTAAAATGGTTGGTCATCCTTAGGGGGAATGACCACATGTGGTTAGAGGAGGTATTGTTTTAAGGCCTCAAATATTTTATGGTATTCATCATCCTATTTGAAGGAGACATACTTTTTTAGGAGATGATGAAATGGATGGAAGAAGTCAAAAATCTATGAAATAAAGTGATGAATAGATTACAACTTTCCTTGCAAACTACGAAGTTGACAAAGGTTAGTAGGTGGAGGCATTTTGAGAATAGCCTTTATTTTAGTGGGATCCACTTCAATGCCATGCAAAGAAACAATAAAACCCAAGAGCTTATCGGAGAGGACAGAAAATACACACTTCTTAGGTTGAATCTAAACATAGTACTTAATGAGATGGTCAAAGATAACCTTAAGGACTATAAGGTGTTTTCCCAATGTTTATATTTGGAGAGAAGATCATCAACGTAATATATTTCAATATGCGATGCATAATGTCATGAAATATATAATTCATGGCTCATTAATATTTAGCACCAGCATTTTTAATGCCAAAGGGCATGACACAATAGCAGAAGGTCCCCCAAGGAGTGATGAAGGTGGTTTTGTGTTGATATTCCGGGGTAAGTGATATTTGGTTATAACCCAAGAAATTGTCCATGAGTGATAGCATCTCATGGCTGGTGGTGAGATCAACTAGTTGGTCAATACTAGGTAAAGGAAAGTCATCTTTAGGGAAAGCTAAGTTAAGGTCATGGAAATCCATGCAAATGTGGAGTCCTCCCATCATTTTAGTCATAAGAACAATGTTATATATCAATTGAGGATAATCAATTGGTATAATAAAGAAACCAAAAGAAGGCGTTGGAGTTCTTCTTTGACAAGAAGGAAATGTGAGGATGTATTTTTCGCAGCTTGTTTCACGGGTTTTGCTTCAGGAATAATTCTAATATTGTGGACCACATTGTTTGGGTCAATACTAGGCATATCACCATAGGACTAGGAAAAATCATTGCTTATGATCCCGAGAGGAAATAAGTAAAAGATTTATGTTGAGTAACATCTAAAGATTGGCATATTTTTAGAATGTGCTGGGTTGTCTGAATGTGAATATATATTTGGATGGTTGATTCCTTCAACATGGTTTTTGTCTTAGAAGGTAATGACCGGTGAATATAAGAATCTTCCGCACCAAGGTAGGTGAGAATAGAATCATTTTCTTGACATGTAACGACATTAATAGAAGGTGTATCATCATTAATCATGTCAGGATATAGGAAGGGAGGAGAAGAGAGGAGTCTCGCCATCTCATTGATAAGAGAGAGGTCCCATGGAAATGGTTTTCATGAAAAAAAAGTTAGGAGGAATGGATTTTGTATCAATAGACTTTGTAAATGAATATGGTGAATTTGGTGAAGCACGGGTTGGGAATGTTTATCATCCTCAATGAGTTTGACTTAGGCCTTCTTGTGAGATAGATCGGAAAATCTGATATCACTATAGTCTTTATGATTACGAGTGGTACAAGGAATGACAGTATGGTGGCCTTGTTCATAGAAACCAAAGCCAAATCCTTTCAAAGCACAACGATGGAGGAAAGTTTGGGCAAAGCGGTAGTTGGTGAGAGATTGAAGGTCGAGATGAAAATGGTCGAGTTTGGGAAGGTGGCTTGGGTGAGTAGGTAGAAGCATCAAGTCCCCAATATGTTAATTTTGAGAGAAGGTGGGAAGGATCATAAGGGAAAACCTCACCTATGCGGTGATCATAGTGGGGATTTTGGTGAAGTTTTCCATACTCTTGAGGAGTAAGGAATGTGTCAATGTTATAAATGTGGTACTTCCCAAGAGTGAGGCGTTGAAAACACCTTCTAAGGGATCCGTAGTTGATATGTGGGTAGCAAGAATGGATGAATTACTAGATAGCTAGGAATAATAAGCATTGATTGGTTAAGAAGTAGATGGACTAGTTGATGGGTTAACTACGAAGTTGTGGTAGCAAGTGGGAATAAAGGAGTTACTTGTGGAAGGTTTAGCAACAACATTGGTGGATGCGGTAATTCTTGATCAAGAAGTGGTAGTAGTGGTAGATGTCTTAAGCGGTATAAGGATATCATTGGAGTCGATACAACATGTTATAGGTCTTGAATGGTGAAGGGCACACTGGAATGGTATAGTTGTGTCCTTCATGTTCAAATTTTAAACAACGGTGTAAGGTTGAAGGAACACAACCCATGACACGGATCCAAGGTTAGCAAAGAAACATGTTATCTTGAATTCCCAATCTAATACATAGAATAATTCTTGAATGAGTACAGTGGCACACATAAATGTGGAGAATGATGGTCCCAAGGGTGGAAGTCATGGCTTCATTGAATGAATGTGGCATAATTGGGTTATTATGCATTAAATTTACGAGGATGCACATTTGATTGTGCGTATGGGAAGAAATGATGTTAATCGAGAACCATCATTAATTATAACACATCGAATGTGTATATTATCAATGTAGAAAGAGATGAATAGGGTGGGATCAAGATCATCTAATTGGTGAGGTACAATATATCATGTTAGAGAAACTAAGAGTTGTTGCTTGATGAGTGGTAGCGAGTGCAGAGGAAGGGGATGAAGTGGTAAGAAAGGCCACATGGTGAGGAGTGATAGTGGATGCCACAAGAGTAGGTTCATTAGGTATAACCTCAATATATTGTAGAACCTCAATGAGGGATTTTCAATGAGACTCATAGGTTTGGACCAGGTTGTATAAATATAATTTAAGAGGATATTGGTACAACTATTTAATCATTATATAATGGGAAACCCCGTCATAAATAGGGTATATGGGTCCATGGATGGTTATTTTAGGTGTTGATGTAGATGGGATATTGGGTAACAAAGTACTAGATGGGTGTGTAACACCCTCGAAAATTGTTATATCCCTCTTCTGCATTTCAAGTGTTGACATGTGATATTCTTCTAAAGATGTGTTCTTTTGGTTGTTGGAGATCATGCTTGATATGGATAAACCTTTTCTATTCTTAAGATCACTAGACTAAAATGGAATGGCTTCCTTGAACCCATTTTTCACTTCTTGTAGGTGAATTGCAATCTGGTTTAAGAGTTGCAAACTTATCTCCTTATCTGACTCATCCTTGGATCAATTTCAGTGATCCAAGGAATGTTTTAAATCTGCTCAGTTGAATGAAGGGTAAATTTACATTCAATAAAAATTGAAGGACATATCAGACTAAACTTTATTGTTGTAAGTTCTTATATTTTGTGTGAATGTGTTTCCATTCAGTCGTATGTTGTGCTTGGGTCTTTGAAGATCGATCATGGTAGGACATTGCTGACGTAAATGAAATGCAGCCTGTTCATGACATTGGAAGGATTCAGAATCCTAAAACTATAGGATTATCCTACGGAATCCTAAGCTGGGTAAGAATATATATATACTACCTAGCTATGTTACTTAATTGATTTTATTTCTAACCTAAGCCTTGTGCTAAGGGAGTATGCAAAGGTTACTAGGCTATTTAATTTAACCTAAAACCTAATGCTATAAGATTATGTGATGATCTAACCTAATGCCTAAAACTACTATGTTGTGAATTAATCTAACCTATGTGGAAACTACCTAAGGTAGTGTGTAAGGCCTAAGGTGATTAATTCTAAACTAACCTAAGTTCTAAAGGATCTATCCTAAGCTATTTCAATGGGAACCTAATGGGTCGCATGCATCAAAGGTGATGGTTCCAATGGCATTTAAGTTGTTGATAAGGTTTTAAGGCATAAAGTACTACCATTTTTGGCAGGGGCTAGTTGACTTGGTAGAGGCTTATGTGGTAGTTTCACTAAAGATGGAATTGCATGTTAAATGTGAATTAGCACTCACTAGGTTTGGGAGGTAGTGGCAAGGAGAGTTGAGTGGGAAAATTAGAATTAATGGAATTTATTGGTCTCGGTTTTTGTTCACAAGGGTTTGTGGGAGGTTGTTGGTTTTTACATGATTTCTAGATTTTTCCCTACATAAAGTGAACTAGTTCTTTGAACCAGCAGTTTGACTTTCACTTCTTTGCTATTTTTAACTCACTTGGTCTATTTTTGATCATGGGAAGGTATATGAGGCATTCCGAGGAAAGTTATTTATTTTATGATATTTTGTGGAGAAGAAAAGGAGTTGAAATCTGCTGGAAGTCTCCTTCGATTTGGTAGAAGCACTATCAGGCATGATAGGCTCTAATATTTAAGATCTCTTGCTTTCTTGTAAATGTTTCATTAAAACAAGTCTACTCTTTTGAGATTCTTAGATCGTGCATGTTTTATCTAGTTATTTTCTTGTTGGGTTTTATAAATATCCGAGAAATTTGGAAACAAAATCCTTAGCAAAATAACATTAAGTTTGGAAACTTACCTTTTGTTAGTTCTTTTAAAAAAAATAATGCATGCAAAACATATTTTTATAACTCTTCTTGTAATTTCAGAACTGGTAATTGAAGTGTTCTATTTTAAATGACCTTCGTTGTTATTTAAATATGGTTTTGTGTTTGTGGGAACCTTGAGTTATATCTAATCTTGTTGGAGTTTGTGTTTTGTTTGATCTTGAGCTTGTATTGAGCTCGTGTTTTGCTTGATCTTGTAATCGAGCTCGTATTTGGGTTGGATCTTGTTTTGGTTTCGTGTTTGATGAAAATTGGTGATGGAGGTTCTTCTTACCCTAGAGTGTGTTTGGAATCTTGGATAGTCTGGACTATTGTTGAAGACCGTATATAGCTCGGTGCTTGTGTTTTATTCTCTTATGATAATCTGGACTATTTTTAAGTCCTTATGTAACTTTGTACTCATGTTTATTCTGTATTATTCGGGATTTGTTAATGGGAGTTCATATCATATACAACACTCATATTTTATTAATTATAAGGTTTCGAACTTTGGTGAGAAACTTGTGTATCATTGGAGTTAGAAATAGGGATTTTGATAAGATATAAACTAGAATGGGAACTTTTTGTTTCCCTGAACCTATGAATATTTACTTGAGTATTTGTGAACCTTTGAGAAAATATTTTGTTCCTTTGTGCTCGGATTTTGTACTTTTGAGTTACAGGCGGTAGTGTTATCAACATGCTTGATTTGGTTTTGGTATTTGAGTTGGGTTTTAATTTCTTAAAAATTTTAAAGCTCATAACTCTTTTAATTTGAACTACTTACTCAAAGGAAATGCGGGAGAGTAGTTTAATCGAGTTATTTAAATATCTTTTGGATATTTAACTAGAACAATTTTCTTAAGATAATGGAATTGGAACTACTCTTGTGGATTTGTTTCGTCTTTTCGAAAAGGCACTAATGTTTAATGTGGGATAGTCTTTTCCCCTATGTTTTGAGAAACCGACATCTCGGGTTGACGGTTTTGTTTGAAACATTGTCTCCTCTATTGGAAACATGAAGATGAGATAGTTTTATTTTGGATATTTCTTTCTTGTAACCACGAACCATTTACTCTTTGTAATGAGATGTAGAAACATTGTAATGAAGTTACAGTCTTTGTTAAGCTTGTGGGTAATTCAGAATTGTTAGTTTTCTATTTATAATTTTCTATTTCTTGATTGGATTTAGTAAATGATCCCTTATTCTTTTATAGAGAAAATAAATTTCAATTCATTTGGGATAGTATGTTGTTTTTGAACTTTATTGTGTATTTGTTACGAAATGAAATGAGAACCCATACTTAATTGAAGGTAAATATTGTAAGGGAGACTTGCAGTATGTTTTCTTCTTACCTTGAGTTGGTTTTGTTCTCGCTTCTTGGAACTAGTGTATGAGCTTATGGTTTGGATTAGAAAAGGGAATTTGTTGTTAAGTGTAGTGAATGATTTAAGGTTTGAATCAAATTCTGATAAGATTCCTTTTCTATGTTGTTGGGATAAGTTCATGGATTGAGCCCTTATTTTTTGATTCTCTTATGAATTGGAGATTTGGTTATGTTTGTTTGGTCTTCCTTGTCATATCATTCGTTGAAGTGATGTAGGAAGAGGTTAGATGTTTCGGTTTTGTTGAATAGAAAATGTAAACTTGTTGGCAGACTGTTTGATTTTATATTCCTTCAGGGATTGAAAGGGGATTCTATTCTGATGAATATCTTAAATGTTGAATTTTAAGGTAGTTGTCCTGTAAATGAAATAGTTAATTCATGTTATGAATTTGTTTCTGTTTTTCATATGTTTTGTGTTTGGGCATAGTTTGTAATGGTTCTTCTTCTTATTTTGTGTATGAGTTAGATGAATCATCCTAATGAGAACCATGTTGTAAACCCTTCCTTTGGCTTAAAGCAAATATAAATGTTGTATTCTATTATGATAGAATTGGGAACAATGAGATGTTTTGATCTATTGTTGCTTAAGGATAATTGATAGGATCAATTAAACTTTAATTCTGAAGGGAAGATGTTGTGGATTATATTTTGTTCTTCTCTTGGAAGT
The DNA here is from genome assembly GCA_018340775.1 of Taxus wallichiana var. yunnanensis. Classification (NCBI taxonomy): domain Eukaryota; kingdom Viridiplantae; phylum Streptophyta; class Pinopsida; order Cupressales; family Taxaceae; genus Taxus; species Taxus wallichiana. The sequence continues at coordinate 555,302,463 of CM031237.1, read as the reverse complement.
GAATTCAAATTGGTTAAATGTACTTCTTTTCTATTTGCTATTACTTATATTGATATTCATGATGTAATAATTGTTTCATTAAAGCAGAGTTGTTTTAATGGAACAATTAGTGGAATGCACTTCGTTTTAATGTTTAATGCTTATCATGCTCAGTTCATTGAACTGACCCATGCTAGCAATTTTTGTAGATGGACTTCGTAAGTGATAAAAAGAAGGAAAAACTTATGAGATGCATTGGCTGATTTAATTTTGATTCCTTGTGAAGAATTCTGATTCGTTCTTGAGATTGTATTGAAAAAGAAAAGTAGTATTATTTTTGAATGAAGGCGGTTGTTATGCGGTATGCCTATAATGCATAATGCTTGTAAATGTATAAGTTATATAAAGATTAATTGAAAGATGAGAATTTAATTGTATTGGTTGTGTAAATTATCTTGTGCTTGTACAAAAAGATATATTTTTATCTTATATTCTTCATATTATTTATATGCTTAATTGGTTATCCTTGATAAGTTGGATAAAGGGATTTAGTTCAATTTCCCTACTTATGATGCAGCTTGTTAAGCTACAAAATATGATGTTCTTATCTAAACTATATTATATGGTAATGTAATGTGTGTTGAACATACATTAAGAAATGTGGATACTGGGTAGGATATACCCTAACACTTAACATGTAGATAAAGACTCTTTATCTTTCTTAATTGAATATAAACCAAAAAGGTATGTTAATGTGATTACAAATTATTAGACTTCATTTTGTATGAAGTCTACTTTATATTGGATATATGTTTGGGTGTTGAACTTTTCTAAAAAGTTATTGTACTTTTTAAATAAGACATATTATAACAATGTACAGTTACGGTTAATTGGCAGTTTAACTATGTGATCAAACATTAAAAGTGACCTTGAATATAACGAAGTTCTTAATGGACTAAATGAAGCAAATTTAGGAAAAGAACTTATTGAGCGTTGGATTAGGGTTTGGCAGGGTTGCTGTAATCAAGAATTAACTCAGACTAATAATGTATTAACAATCCCCTCGAGGGTATGTACATCTCGATGAGGTAGTTTCTATAGGATGTTGGCACATGCCAACTACAAGGATGTACTTTCAAGAAGGCTTGGGTCTTCTCGAGAATACAGCATTATAGTTGACATGTGGCATCACCCTTCTGCATTGATCATCTATATCTACTCCCAACGGGAATTAGTACTTGAACTTAGTTTCCCTCTAGGTGTGGATAGGGACATATTTAGGATATGAATTAGCTTCCAATGGCTCAAGGTATGTTGGCACATCCGGTTGATTTAGGTCAACCAAGTATGCCCATATACCCTAAGCCATTATGAGCATATTTTTATAATAGGTTATGTTCCTACCTAGGTCTAGGGTTAAACCTAGAACAAGTGGACTAACAGTAGTCACTAAAGACCAATCATGATAATTGAGGAGTATTCCAATATGACGAGTATGCCATCTAGGAATATTAACATACATAGTATGTTATAAATCTTTGGCCAAAGTATCGCAAACTACTAGTTGCATTGTCTAGGGTTTTTAATTAGGGTATGTGGTGGATAAGTGACTTTATTAATTAGCGTAATGTAATCAATTAACGACATGATGGAAGAGAAGATGAGATCTATTGACAATATGTCATCAATTTACGGGAAAGGAGATAATTAGCACAAATTAATTATTTAAATTGCTCGGGCGTAATTATGGGTGTCTACATTTTCCCCTCTTTAGGGTGGCATAAGTGATGCCACTTCAAAGATAGTAGATGGAAGAAAATTTTGAAGGGATAGAATAAAAATTAGTAGGAGGAAGAGATGCCCCCTTGAGTGTTGATGGGGTGATGGAAGAAGTTGATCGATGGTCAAAAAAGGTGAGAGATAGGTAGAAGAATGGGGAAGAGGCAGGATGCCCCGATGAGAGAGAAAATTAGGGGTGAAAGGGAAGTGATGTAGAAGAAATACGGAGGGGAGGGAAGAGCTTAGCCTCTAGCCACTATTTATTGGAACAGTTTTGATATCATCATATTGCCATAGGAACTACATCATCGATCCTTATGAAAAAGATAAGCATACGAAAAAGGTAGAATGACATGAAAAGCCATACTACGAACAATTGTCCATTGCTGAAAATACCAACTCCATGCGACATACTGATAATGCGATGTAATACAAGAAGGAAACAAGCTCATTAATAGGAAAACAAGTACAAACACACATATCCAACCCAACAATGGTCAAGACGGTTGTACAAATGTTTAGTTATCGGTCTTGAAGAGATCCACAAGTTCAAGATTGATGACAAGGGTTAAAAATGATTCCCGAGAGAAAGGATAAATGTAAGGGAAATTACAATGGACATGGGGTCCATGAAAAGCATTTGTGTGCAAATAAAAACAACACTAGGCAACAAAAGTTCCCAGTAGTATAAACGAAGCCAACACTAGCTTTGTGAATGGTTTTGAATCCGGTGATAAGTGAGTCATATTAATCGGGAAGATGTGAGACAAACCAATAGGATATGGAGAAAGTACCATGTGCGAGACACAAATTTCAATCGTAATAAGAAAGTTACCATTTTTGTAAGGTTTTGCTTTTTAGGATTTTTTGAAAAAAAAATTGCCCTATTTTTGGATTTTTGACATATATATTGTTTTTAGTGTGTTTTCTTTCCAAACCATGGTGAACAGTAGAAGAAAGTAGAAGAAGAAAGTGAAGGGCCTAGGGGCAACAAAAAGTGCCCTAGGTGGAAGAAAGAGAAATAAATGACAAATAATGTCCTTGTTTAATGGAAAAATTAAGAAAAAATAATTATTTACGAGAGTGTGGAGAAGAATAAAAATTGTCAGGGAGCAATAAAATTTCCCTAGGGAGAAGAAAGGGGTATCGGATAGAAAAAAATGCCCCAATACGGTGAAAAATAAGAGAAAAATAATTATTTAATAAAAATAATTATTCCACAATGAATAGAGGAGAAAATGGTGATCAAAACGGGCCTCTTGGCCTTCCTGACGGTGAAAAACAGGTTAATATACCCCACTAGGGGGGTAAATACATCATGAGAAATTCATTTTAACTGAATAGTTCAGAAAATTTACTGTGAGGCTCTGACACTTAGGAGAACCATGGTGATCACACGAGACCATTTGAGGCGTGCAGATGCAGTCTAAGGGTACCAGCGGCACGCGGATGATGGCCCCTTTGTGAGTATCGAAAACTTTCTCATTAATTTTTATCATTAATGCCCTAAAATTAGGCTTTAGTCGTAGGAAAACACATAGGTGTGCCTATGCGCGGCAGAGCATCGTATAGGGCGTAGGGGCCTATTTGGGGCACGAGGAATCTTTTTGGGGGTGCATGTGCTAAGACATACATGTGCACATTTACATGACATAAACCACACACACCCACGCACACGTGCACACACAAGCACATGTGTGCACATGCACACACATGGGAAATAGGGTGCACATGCGAAAAGCATGGTGTAGGCATGGAGAGGAAAGTGCACACACGGGGCATACACATGCAAGCACGGGCACTCAATGTGTGGTGCACATGCTAAAAAGAGTGTGTAGGCACCGAAAAGAGGGAACATGCTCCAAAAGACACACACGCACAAGTGCAGTGTACCAAAAATGTGGCGCACACGCCAAAAGGACACACAAGCACCCTAGTTAGGTAGAAAAAGATAGGAAAGTGTCTAAAAACATGACACTTAGAAGAATTTTAGGATTTTTGGGTTAACCCTAAAAGATGAGATAGATTTTTAGAGAAAATTCTAGGAACTAATGAGTGGCATGTTATTTTGTAGAGATGACTACCAGTTTTGCAGATGTGGGAGTGGCATACCCAGATTACAGAGCTAGAGGGCATTATACACCGGTGCGATCGGAAAGCCATGGCGATACTACTTGAGGCAGTGGGGCTAGGCCCGTGTCCTCGCATGCTAACTATTGTATTGGATCACGGCCTTTTGAGCAATGATTCTTTGATTGGGCGAGAGTTAGTGTTTTAGGCTGCCCACATGAGAGCCGATTTGTGACTATTGAGGAAATTTGGTGGATTCTTTACATGCCCATGATGGGAATGTCGATCGAGTATAGCTTTGATGTAGGGCTGATTAGAGCAGCTTGCAGTGCCCTATTTGGTGTTGACGATATCCGGCACGACGGGATGACTATAGCATTACATGATTTCATCTCCAATCCCACATTGCATCGGGGACCTCTCTACATTATGGCTCTTATCAGTGGGTTCCTACTCACTGATAAGATAGGGACTTCATTTCCGAGAGTACTACTACCATTGTTTCATGGCATTTATAGTAATGAGAGATAGTGTTGGGGGCGGTGTATATTGGCCCACCTATCTTGGGATTCACACACGATTACATACCATTGTCGAAGGCGTGGGCCCAACCTCATTATTACAGATATGGTCATGGGATCATATTGCTATTAGACACCCCATAGGCACTTTCTATGTTTGAGATCCTGAGGATCCATCATACATGGCATGGGTAGTAGCTAGTGGAGATGTACGTGGACATCTTGGAAGCCTATTCAGATATAGGTGGGAGTTCGATGAGTTGGTTGAGATAAATGTAATCTAATGGCCATATAGGTGTTTCCAGTGGCCAGAGGATGCCACAGAGCTCAGCGTGTGCTTGGTGGAGCACTTTCTTATTGGCAGCTACAGCTATATCATGGAATTATACCAAGTAGACAGGTGTCATTGGTAGCTTGGCGGGGGTAAAGGGGGTCCCTCGGCCGGATATCCGGCATGCACGCAGAGATTCGAGAGAGGCGAGACCATGGGGCCTCGTATACTAGTGGCCCGAGCTAGGGCTAGTTTCACATAGGTGGTCCCAGGTATGGGACCCATTATGATGGGTGAGAGACCATGGGACCATAGCTAATTATACAGCTTGGTATGCTACAGTATTACCCTAGCATCTCACTATTCTAGAGGAGGCCTGGGTAGCAGGAATTCACCCACCTGTAGAGATATGGAATGGGGTAGAGCGTAGGGCGAGGGTAGTAGCACAGGGGCCAGACCCAAAGGATCCCTTTGATGGTATCCCACATGATGGACAGGGTGCCCCACAGGCATAGGGACCGAGGCCACGGGGGCCCAAGTATAGCGTAGTGCGGCCACCCATGTAGGGTCTTTAAGCAAGGACAGTCTTCTAGAGCACCTTAGGGACCAATCCCTGAGGCACACACTGAGCCCCGGGAGTAGTGGCACGAGACAGCCTCAATACAAGTGTAGGTACATCAGCTCATAGCCAAGAGAGACACGGCCATAGCGAGAGAGAGATGAGGCTCAAGGCTAGTGCATGACGGTTGTAGCAGAGCGCGATGAGGCTCGAGCTCACATTGTGACTTTACTTTTAGAGTGGGATCAGGCTCGGGCCCAGGTTAGCCCAGGAGATGACAGAGTAGCATGGCGGAGCCAGATCTGAGAGACAGCGGCATAGGGGCTCAGATATTGAGCCTCCTTCATCGGTCCGATCCACAGTGTGGATGGTGGTTGACAGAGAGACCATGTATACGCCCGATCACGAGGAATTAGCATAGAGGGAGTCCAGCGCTAAGATGCGAGCCATGACCAAAGAGAGAGACCGAGAGGTTGCCTCTAGATAGGTGAGGAGACTTGGGCGAGTGACAGGCAAGTAATATACGCCCTTCGGGTAGTGCTCACCTCTGGAGCTACCGGCGATACGGGACATGACCAGGCTTGGTGGTGAGGCACTATTTTACAAGACTACGTATTATAGAGTGGTTCCACCAGAGCAATGAGTGGCACATCCATAGTTGTCAGGGTCGAGTGCATCAAGCTCTCGATCACGGAGATCAGGCCATTTGACCAAATCAGTGAGATAGCCTTTACCGAGTAGCCGGCCGAGACCAGTTTCATCCCGGCCTCAGTGTTCCGTCATCTAGAGGGCAGATGGGAACCCCAAGCATGAGGAGAGAACTACGGTTGAGATCCCGTAGTTTTTTGTTATGCTGATTCTTTATATATATGCCTCTTATGAAGGCTGATTTTGATGTCTGATTTTGTTATACATGTATTTTGATGATGCCTCATGATGAAGGCTTGATTCTTTCATATACATGCCCCTTTTTATGGCATTGTGTATCGATGATCTATTATATTGAGTACCGATCTGGACATTGTGTATATGTGTACAGACAATTTTTATGTAGCATATTTGTATGCCTCGGTGAAGGCATTTTGATATAGAGCATTGATTTGTATCCAGTTTTGATTGATACAGATGTATATTGACACACATGTATATATATGAGGATTACTTTTTGGCTCAGATGTACATGTTTATGAGATGATGCATTGTATTATTTTTGTGTCCTGATGGATGTGACATGAGTGGGATAATTTTATGATGTGAAATACCCTTTCCATAAATTACTATATGTTGATTCGCATTGCACGTTGTGTGTTTCGATTCAGCACTTATGGATGCATTGTGACATGAGTAGCCATACATTGATTTGCATGCCGCATGTTTTGATTCAGCACTTATGGATGTGTTATGATGTTATTTTATTTTGTACTTTGTATGTATCGATTTTTGATGTTTGATTTATTACATGTCTTTGTGGATGTTAGATGATAGATCCTTAGATGATATCAAATGTATTTCTCATGTGTTATTATAGATGTATATGGATGGGATGATATAATGATATTTGTGTGTGGGGGATAGATTTTTTTATCGTGCACAACCCCTCTTGCCCCCATTGATGATATGATATGTGATTATTATCTTAGCATACATGCATGATGTAAAACTTAGAATTTTGTTTATATATGATGTATAGATGATGTTAGATGTGATTATAATGATGGTAACATGATGTGAATGATAATAAAACATAGCACATGCAATAAACACAACTAAATGCTAACAAAGAACACCAGAATTAATGCAATACACTATGATTCACCATGCTTTATTAACATGTAACAAACATAATCGAGATCTAAGAAAGAACATAATGAATTAACAAATTACATCATGACTTCCCAAAATTCACTAGCATGCAAAAATGTACCACAATATGCACAAGCAAGAATAAATCTAATCTAAGTAAGGAAATACGAATCCAAACAAATTACACCCAAGCAACAAACAACCCAAAATTAAGAATGCAAAACACACTATACAAGCAACAAGAAAAGTAAGGAAACAAGACAATGTAAGGTAAATGTTTTTGTAAGATACGTTTTCATGCACCAATTTTCTATTGTTTAGGTTTTTATAAAACAATTTTCTATTTTTTTGTGTTTTGTGAAACAATGTTCTATTGTTTTTGTGTTTCGTGAAAAAAATTTCTATTGTTTTTGTGTTTTGTGAAACAATGTTCTATTGTTTTTGTGTTTCGTGAAACAATTTTTTTTGTGTTTTGTGAAACAATGTTCTATTGTTTTTGTGTTTTGTGAAACAATTTTCTATTGTTTTTATGTTTTGTGAAACAATATTCTATTGTTTTTGTGTTTCAGGAAACAATTTTCTATTGTTTTTGTGTTTTGTGAAACAATGTTCTATTGTTTTGTGTTTTCAAGAAACAATTTTCTATTGTTTTTGTGTTTTCTAACAGTTTTCTAAAGCTATGTGCAGGTAACCAAGAAAGTGTGGATGCCCCCAACGTTAGATGGGGAATATACAAGGGAAGAAGCCACACATTTATGAACAAGAAGGTGAAGTTGTTGAATTGCCCCCAGCGTAAGATGGGAAATAGCGAAAGACCATACCCCTCACAAATGAATAAAAGAATCAGAAGTCGAATCAAGGCTAGACATGATGGTGTGCACAGGGAATTTCGAGGCGAACTAGGTCTAGGCCATAGAAAACTACCCTCCGATGTAAGATGCTTGTGAACAACAAATCCTCCTAAGGTGCTAGAAACCAGTTTTCACCCAAGGACTTCTCCAAAGTGCCACAATTGTGTGGTTTTCACTAGTGGACAACCTTTTTTCTCTTTTTCTTTTTTTCTTATTTCTATTTTGATTTTTATTGTATTTTTTTTTTTAACTTCCTTGTGCCATTTTTAAGCTTAGAACCACTTAAGATGCATGGCATTCATGGGCTCCCAAATCTCATCACCATTGGGGTGAGCCAGTTTGTACGCCCCTATGCCATACTTGGAAACTATAACATAGGTTCCTAACTAATGTGGTTCAAACTTCCCTTTCTTTTCTCATTCTGCTCTGTTGTTGAACTGGTTCTCCTTCATGACTAAATCACCAACCTCAAACTGATGAGGGATTATTCTCTTGTTGTAGTTTCTAGAGACTCTATGTTGATACAATTTCAGGTGATTAAGAGCGCGAATGCGCCTCTCATCTAGGAGCTCTAAGCTAGTCTTTCCACTCGATAATCCTCATCCTTATCTAGATAATCCCGAAGAGAAATTCTTAGGGATGGAAGTTCAATCTCTAAAGGGATGATAGATTTTTCCCGAACACTAGGGAATATGGTGTTGCACCTGTAGGAGTGCGAATGGATGTTCGGTAAGCCCAAAGGGCTGGATGGATTTGTAGGTGCCAATTTTGACCTATTTTGCTAACCATCTTCTCCATTATCCTTACCAAAGTCTTGTTTATTGCCTCAGCTTGTCCATTACCCTGAGGGTAATATGGCATGGACCATTTTAACTTGATTTGGAACCGTTGGCAAAGACCTTTCACATTTTTGTTCTTAAATGACTTCCCATTATCTGTAACAATGGTTGTGGGAATACCATATCGACAAATAATGTGATTCATGATAAATTTAGAAATTTGTGCTCCTGTGACATAGTTCAAAGGGATGGCCTCCACCCATTTTGTAAAGTATTATGTAATTTTGTGATGATATGTGTGTGACCATCAGATGAGGTAGGAGTAAGTTTTCCTATTAAATCAAGTCCCCACTTGGAGAACGGCCATGGGGTAGTGATAGGTTGCAATGGTTGCGACGGAGCATGAATGAAATTTCCATACTTTTGGCAAAGTACACATTTTCTAACATAATTGTAACAATTAATTTCCATGGTAGGTGATAGTAACCTACTCTCAACAGTTTTTTATCCAAGACCATTACGTTTATATGTGCTCTGCATGCCCCTTCGTGCACTTCTTTGATTGCTTGGATTGACTCCATCACATCCAGAAAACATAATAGATTCCCGTCATAGCCATGACGATAAAGTGTACCTCCTAAAAGGGTGTAATAGGCTATCTGGTGAATCAAGATTTACTTTTCAGAACAGGAGATGTCAGGAGAGAATGTGTTGTCCTTAAGATAGGTAAAAATGGGTTCGTACCATGGGGAATGGGGACCAACAACCTCACAAGCCAGGAAAGATTCTAGCATGTCATACGCGATTGGCATAGATTTTATATGAAGAATGGCATATCATTGTTCCCTAGTAGAATACGAAGCATAAACCCCACCATTACCATGTCATCCACTAATCTGTTATGCGCTCTTGGGATTTTCTCAAAGGTAATGCACACAAAATACTCCTTTAGAGTTTCCACTAACTTTTTGTAAGGTATGAGCTTGTCATCCTTAACCTTATATTCATCATTAACTTGTTTGATGATTAACTACGAATCACCTACAAACTTGACATGATGAACATTCCACTTGATGGATAGCTTCATCCCACGTAATGAGTGCCTCATATTCTGTAATGTTGTTTGTGCAAGGGAAGCCCAGGCAAAAATCCTATGGTATAGGATCACCCAAAGGAGTAATAAGGACCACTCCTGCACTTGAACCATGAAACGTAAAGGATCCATCAAAATGTATCTACCATATGGTATATTATTCAATGTAGAGCAAAGAAGCATCTAGTAGATCCGATTCAAAGGTTCCATGCTTTGTAAAGGTGCTTCCGCTAAGCATGCGCAAGTGCTTGTCTTTTAACTAATTTTTGATGGACAAACTCTATGTCAAAATCACTAAGTAGAATGAACCAATTATCCATTCTACCGTGAGGGCGGGTTTGGACAATAAATACTTGAGTGGGTCAACCTTGGATATGAGCTTGGTCTTAGTATTCAGCAGGTAATGGTGAAGTTTTTGAAAAGTAAAAACAACGGCCAAACAAGCCTTTTCAATTTGAGGATAATTAAGCTCATAGGTGATGAGGTGGAAACTTAGATAGTATAATTCTTTCTCCTTATGGCCAATTTCTTATTAGGCGAGCAGCGTACCAATAGAAAATTACATAGTAGAAATATAGAGCAAGAGCAATTCCCCTGAAGTGGGAGGCATGAGGACATGTGGATTAGCCAAGTATTGTTTAAGCAAAGCAAAGGCTTGTTATTACTCAGGTCCCTAGATGAAATCGACATCATTTTTAAGCAAGTGGGTGAATGAGTGACATTTATTTGAAAGATGGGAGATGAAGCGGTGAATGGCTTGAATTTTCCCTTGTAAGCTGCACAATTGCTTGAAATTCTCAGGTGGAGGAATTTTAGTGATAGTAGACACTTTAGCAAGGTCGACCTCAATACCTCTTCTTGACACAATGAATCCCAATAGTTTCCTAGATAGCACACTGAAGACACACTTCTTGGGATTTAACCTGACTTTGTATTCATGCAGGCATTCAAAGATACACCACAAAATGACAGGATGATCCTCTCTTGTTTTGGACTTTCCTAGGATGTCATCTACGTAGTCTTTCATGATATCATGAATCATATCATGAAAAATCATTGTCATGGCTCCGCTGATAGGTAGCTCCTACATTTTTAAGGAAAAACGGAATTACGATAGTAGAAGGTTCCCCTAGGAGTCGTAAAATCTGTTTTGTGTTGGTCTTCTTCAACAATATTGATTTGATTATATCCCAAGAAGCCATCCATGAGTGATATAATCTCATACCCTGTTTTTGAGTCAACAATCATGTCAATGTTGGGCAGCAGAAAATTATCTTTAGGGAAAGCTTTATTGATGTCCCTAAAATCAAGTGCTGATTCAAATAATAATGGGTTTTTTCTGGATAGGAACAATGTTCGATATCCATTTAGAATAATCAATTAGTCTGATGAATCCCACTACAAGCAATCTTTCCAACTCTTCTTTAACTAATAGGGCCACTCTTGGGTGCATATTTTGGAGCTTCTATTTGATAGGCTTAGCGTCTGCATGCATGACTAGGTTGTGCATGACCAAATTTGGATCTAAGCTAGGCATGTCTTTGTAAGACCATGCGAACACATCAATAAACTCTCGCAGTAGCATAGTGAATGTCTTTTGTTCTCTAGCTGAGAGTGATGCTCCCAATTTTACAATCTTGGGATCCTCTTCTATACCAATATTGACATCAATGGTTTCTTCAACTAACAATTTTGATAAATCCTCCATATGTGTAGGATCAGGAGGAAGGTTGATATCTTCATCCAAGGATGTCTCCATGAGATTTTGATCCTTGGCATGGTAAGTTTTTTTTTGTCCTTTGATTTTTATTTGTTTGTCAACCGGTGCCTCAAAGAGATTTTCACTATGCGACTTGGACTTTGATTTTTTCCAAGGCTTTTCTTTAGAACTTTTTCCTTTGTTTTTCTTTAAATTTTGCTAACCGCAAAGTTCAACCTCCTCTCCAAAATAGGCGCAAGTGTCTAAGTCGTTAAATAAACCTTTCTTGTGATATCTAATGGGAATTTTATCCCTTATGCCCATGAACTCTGCGATAGCCTCTTCATTCTCGAATAAATCTAGTGGCACGTGACATTGTTGGTCCCATTCAAAAAGGGAAGGGTATACAAGGTCAAAGGTTGGTTCCATGGGGGTTATGGTTAGGACAACGTTGTTTATGAAAAGTTTCATGGAGGCCAGATCCTCATATTGGCTATAATGGGAATCAGTATCCTTTGTCAGATAATCGAGATCCATCCTCACGCTCCGAACAAGTCACGTCTTGATCATTGGGGTGTGTTGCATAAGGGTGAATTCCAATGTCGTATCTTTCTATTTTAAAATTTGGAAGAGGGACTGGTTCTCTTTGTCCTTGTTTGTTCCTCCCACATCCTATGCCTTTGTAGCCCATGGCATACATCATTCTACTAGATTTTTGTATTATGGGGTTTAGTAATAGGATGGTTGAGTATCCTCGGGAACCAAGTTGTAGGTGTGTCAAGTAATTTTTCCTCAACTAACAAGCCTCCGGGTAGGAACAACCCAATAGTGTGTTCCCCTCTAGGTCTTTTAAAGCAGTAGTTGGGTCAACCTCTAGTCTTGGGTGATAATGAGAGGTGCGAAACCAAGAGTGCCTATTGTACATTATACTCCCGCAGCCATATTCAAGGCTTTTCATCTCCCATGAATCAAATGGAGATGTTGAAGTAGACACCCCATGATAGCAAGAACGAAGAGAATCCGAATCCACCGGGATTCCATGGCCTCAGGCCCGAGAGGGATAGCTATATCTATGGAGGGAAATGCATATGTACCCTTTCGTGCAAATCTATTGAGATCTCTACAATGAGCAAAGGGCTCAAAATCTCCTTATATTGTAATCGTATGTCCCTCATGATTCAACTTAATGCATTGATTAAATTTGGATGGCACGGCCTGCATGTCATGAATCCATGGTCAACCTAGAAGCATGTTATATGGAAGTTCCAAGTCTAGGACATGAAACTTTGTCTAATGGAAAGTGGGGCCCACCTCCATGGGTAGTGTGATGGTGCCCGCTGACTCCCTTTCCAAGTTTTCATATGCAATGATGGTGATAATATGAGACTCAAGATCTTCCTCCATATGTCCCAACTATTTGACCAACTTAAGTGTGCAAATGTTCAACCTAAATCCGTTATCCACAAGCACCCGTTTGAATTTCCTACGGGTGACAACTACCTCAATGTATAAGGGAAGATTATGTGTAGGATTCTCGGTAGGGATCTCCCTATGGTTGAAATTGAGATGTTCACTTGGTGCGATATTTGCCACCGCAGCTTGAAGGTGTGCAGGATCGACTTCTAAAGGCACTCCTGACCCATGAAGAGTTTGGTACAAAATTTATTTACGCACATTGGATATCTTGAGAAGATCTAAGATCGAAATCTTAGCAGATGTCCTCTCAAGTTGTTCTAAAATGTTATATTTATAGGTTTTTAGGGTCAACGGAGAAGGTTCGAGAATCAGGAGGTGGGCATGCCTTATTCTTTGCAGCACGATCCTTTCCCTTGATCCGAATGGTATTGACATGGTCAGCAGGAGAGAAAATACATCCGATAAGCGAATCATAATGATTGTTATCTCTTTTGGTGTACAAGTAATTAATGGCTTTATAAGTTTTGGATGACTCTCCCTGATCTGGCTTTGTCTTTTCTGACTTATCATGCTTGGGGAATGGTTCTTTATATATCCCCATTTTCTCATTAGGTGTTTGTGTTTTTCCAAGGTTATCCACCTCTATCTCCCCATTGTCAATGAGGTCCTGAATATAATGGCAAAACCACAGACATTTTTTTGTCTTTTGTCCTTTAACACAATTCATTTCACAATATTCATGCTCCTTGTACCATGAAGGTTTTGGAGCATTGTCATCAAATGGTTGTGTTATAAGATAGGTCATCATGTGGGCTGCATCCAATCATTTTAGTATGGTCGACAAAGGTTCATTGAGAGAAGTGAATGTTCTTCACTTTTGTGGTGGTTGAATGGGGCCCTTAGTCATTTTAAAAGGTTGACCAGTTTGGACCATTTAAACACATTTGGAATCGGTGATTCCGTCTCCCACCACATTTTTATTTTTGTTAAAGATCTTCGGTTTCTCCATGGGTTTGACACTTTGGTTGTCTCTAGATTGGGTTTTGAGGGTGCCTTTGGCAATGAGAGATTTTTCTATTTGAATCCCTTTCTCGATAACCTCCTCAAAAGTGTGGACACAATTCATCCGGAGGTGGAAAGCTATATCCAGGTTGAGATTGGGAATGAAAATACTAACCGGTTGCTTTTCGGGGAAAGCACAAGGAAGCGACTAGCTATCCCTCTCCACCGTTAGAGGAAGTCTGGTGAAAGTATCATTTAGGCATTGCTTGGTGCCACATAAGTTTGACATGGTGACATCACTCTTTATGTTGTATGAGAAGTGACGCATGAATCTTTCCACCAATTATGGCCAGTGAAAATTGATCCTTGTGGTAAGCGTGTAAACCACTCCAATGCCGACCTTTGAGACTTTTGTGAAAAATTCGATGAGGTAATTGTCACTATAAGACACCTCTAGACATGACATGTAAAAAAATTTAACATGATCCCATGGATCCCCTTTCCCTTTATATTTTTGAACTTTGGCACATAAAATTTCTTTGGAAAGGGTTGAAGGGTCATTGTCTTGTCAAAAGGATAGGGGCATAATTCTTCATATTGATATTTCCGATGCTCCTATATTGTTCTCTTGTAAGCTCATGAGCGTCACTTTCATGGACTACGGTTCTTGTGTGGGCAATTGTTCTTTAGTGGGAGAAGTGGGTATGTGTACACGATGATACCCTATGTCTTCTTCTCCTTGGTTTTCTCAATGGAGTTCATTTATCTTAACCTTAGGTCTCAACTTTTTAACATTCTTGTTGCATCTTTCTATACATCGGAAGTAAGAAAAGCTAGTTGTTGGTCGAGGTTACTGATTTGTTGGATTATGGCTTGGTTTGTGTCTTCTTCTTCTAAAGGTTCCTCCTCCTTGTATTATGGAGGTTCTTCACCCGTTTCATGTTCAATCTTGTTTCTTCGTGGCACTTTGATAAAGGGTATTCTATGCCCTACCACTTTATCATTCCCTGCGTAAGAAGTGGAAGCATGTCCACCTATTAAAATATCTTCCATATTGATAAGGGGACATTCTTCCTCAGTAGCATCATTTACAGGTAGTATTGTTTCATTCTTGGTGGGAAATTTGGCCCCTAATTCCATGACCCATGCCAACACTCTATCTTTGTTTCTAAGAATAAATTTGTCTAGTAGAGTGGGGTCAAAATCGAAGTCTGCATGTGGAGATTCTAATTCATTTCCACTATGATCGACCATCTCTTGTTTCCTTTTCCATAGAAAACAATGGTCCTAGGTCATGTCCAATGAAGGGGTTTGACCCTTGTCTATTATAGGTTTCCCAAGCTTGGGCTTGTCACTCCTCATATGTTTGTTTCTTTAACCCTAGACGTGTTTTGGGAGCCATGTTTTCATGATAATTTCACTAGGGTAAGTTGTAAATGTGTTCAAAGCTTAGTGACCACCCCTAAGTGAGATGCAAGATGTATTTGTTAAGAGTATGAATAAGTCAACAATGTGAGAATACCAATGTGATAGAGTGATAAATCACCAGTGACACAAACGTTTGGTATCGAAACTTTTTGAATGAAGTACCTCCTAGACTACATTTCAAAAAGTAGTTTCGCATCACAAGATGATTAACAAGATGTCTTCACTTATGCCAAGTTCAAGGGAATGAACAAAACAAAAGTAAATACAAGAAGTCAATGTGACCTCCCAATCAAAATATATGATGAGTGAGCTCAAAATCGATTAAGACCTATATCTCAAAAAGTTCCAATTACAATTCGTGAATGACACAACAATATCACCAAGATATGCTAACCCACTTTACGAGAAAGTGAAGTATTGATATCAAGGTGTTATTGATATAACACACACAAATGGTAACACCTAGCACTTTTTGAAATTGAGGTAATAATAGAACCGAACTGAAAAGCTCAAAGTATAGCTAGGAATAGTTAAAAATGTATACAACGTAACCTTTGATATAGGTATTTATGTCAATTTTACAAGAAACAAGACGTAAATATCGAAATTGTAGTGATATGATACAAACAAGCTAACTCTTCCAAGAGAGTCCACGGTGATGAACCACACCTAACTACAATGATGATTGTGACATGGGTATCAAGATCACAATGGTTACCAATGACGTGAATATGCCTCCGTACACTTTAGACGTTTAACTTACGCAGCCGCAAACATGGATGGGCGTAAAGGGACATAAAATTGACAGAAATAGTTGATTGACAACACAAAGGTAGTCACCCTTCTTCTAATCAACAAAGTGTCAAAATAATGTGAAGGAAGTAAATCAAGAAAAAGGATGAAAACTACTGGCTTCACTTCGATAGAGTTTTGCCTCGCCCTAAGGCAAGTAAAAACTAGGTGAAAGTAATGCGTCACAAGTTTCTCAATGAAAAAAATGGTTCACAACTCAACACTATTTTAGAATGGTCAAAGTGGGCTCCTAGCCAAAGTATATCTTCCTAGGTGGTTCTCTCGTCCTAGGTGCTACAAAGATTATTTATGAGCGGGACAATTTACCCAAATAGTCCCGACTATCTTGGGAGTATCTTGACTTTTCCCCCTTCAAGCACAGTGGATAATAAATGCATCCAAATGTGTACTTAAAAGGGTCACATAGGGACAACTTGTAACTCTATCTCACAAAGGATTTACTAGTCAGATAGGTAGTGTGGAGCACTTCCCGTTTCATCCACAAGGTTCCCTCTTGTATGGACTACTTTGGGGTTCTTGGAACCACCCCCATTGTTATAGCTTAAGGTGTTATGCTAAAGGGTTATGTTCAGATTGAGCGGAGAGGACTTACCCTTTTCCAAAACCTGCAATACAGTGTTTTGAATATGTTGTTCATTTTATCTTGTTTAATTAGATGTGGTTTGCTCAAACACTGTTTGGCAACCTGTATAACAATTGTATTAGTAGTTTTCTAAATTTTGTTTTGATTCCTCCATTCTTTGACGAGAGATGGCATTTTGGTCATGAATGATGATTTTTAGTAGTTTCCCATCAAAAGAGAAGGCATCATTTTGATTCTCCGGATCGTCCAAGGCGCAAGAGAAGAGCATACGTGATTGTCTTCAAAAATCAAAAATATATCAAATGAAAAAAACACTTTAATTCAACTACACCAAAATAACCAATTCCAACTCAAATACTCCTAATAACCTCAAAGCATCAAAAGGACTTAAGAATCATTTCGATTCCCAAGATCGTGCCAAGAGACGCGAGGGAAGAGCATACGCGATCCATATTCCTATAAGTAAACAATGCAAAATATTACCTAATCAAATACAAACATGTAAAAAAAAGCCTACAAAGACAAATATGTGATTAGATAAACCCGCAGAATGTGAGCACATCAACACTTCAATTTCAAAAAATGCAAAGGACACATGTGCCCCTTTTTTAGTGCATGTGTGTGGGTTAGGGCGTATGTGCCACCAAAGGTTGTTTTCAGCTCACAATGTACCTGTGCCACCTGAGAGATGTGTGTGCCATGAAAAAAATGCATGTGCCACTCTGTGGAAGTTTTGGATTTATTAAGCACCTGCGCCACCAAAGAGGTGTGTGCACCACAAAAATAGCATATTCACTAATCGAGAAAAACAAATAGAAAAATAGACAAAACAATCGATTACTAGAAAATATGTCTCGCGCCACTTAAACCACATGTGTGCCCTGGTTAGGGCATGTGCGCTGATCTCATGACAGGTTTAGTATGCAAAGTGAAAGTATAGTAGGAAATGACACATGTGTGCAGGTTAGTGCATCTGCGCATTGGTTAGGGTGTGTGCGCCAGGGTTAGTGCACATGTGCCAGGGGTCAGTAGATAGAGTGACAGGTTTTAACAGTGCACCTGCACCACCAGAGAGATGTGTGCACCATGAAAACCATGCCTGCACCACGAAAATCATGTGTGTACCCCTAAAATTGTACCTACACCGGACACTGTAAGAAAAATACGGTAGCAAACACAAGAAAACTCACAATATCTCAATTTTTGACAAGTTATCTTGAGAATGGAAATAACCCATTAACATTATGTCTATGTACATGAAGTTACACATATCAAATTAGCAAAAATTCCAAGAAAATGGACACTAATTACTACATGTGCATATCAAAAGTTAGCCAAAACAATGAAACTTAAACTAAAATGCCATGGGACTAAGGGTCCCACCGGGCATGCCAAATGTGTGCAAGTGTTTCTATAATTTTAGCAAGAAAACTACCACCTAGAAATATCTTCCTAACCTAGCTAAAAATGAGAAATTACACCATCATGATGAAGAAATGAGAAAGTCCTACCCTTAACATTAATAACTTTGAAATTGATCAAAACACAATGTAAATTAATGAACTCTATTCCCCTTAATTGCCTAATTTAACATTAAAATGGACCTAAGTAGTCCAATGGCAATCAAATTATATTTTCTTGCTTTGATCCATCAATGGATGCTTGGGTGTGAATCTTAGCTCTTCAAGAATGAAGGATGTATGAAACTATGTGCTTACTTTTATTTCTTGAGAGATTTAGGTGTAAGTGTAAAGGTAGAGGAGGGTTGTTTATATAGCCCAAAAGATAAAGGATTCAACACATCCTCATGAATGTGGGACTAATGGAGATATAGAGTTAGTTATGGATAAGGGGGTTTAGATGGGGTTGAGTTAGCTTTAGGAGGGTTTAGTTTGTCCTCAAGTGGCTCATGTGGATAAAGGGGTGTATTAATTAATCAAGATGATTAAAAATATATGTGTAATATTTTATAAGCTTTTAGATGGATTTTTGTGTGATTTAGAATATTTGGAAGGGATTAAACTAATTAAATAGTGATTTATTGATTTGATGAGAAGGGAGGCTAAGTAATTAATAATAATTAATTAGACTAGATAGAAGGTTTTGATTAACAAAGGGTCGTTAATTAGGGTTTGTGTTGGATAAGTGACTTAATTAATTAGCATAATGTAATCAATTAATGACAATGGAAGAGAAGATGAACGCTATTGACAATATGTCATCAATTTGTGGGAAAGGAGATAATTAGCACAATTTAAATATTTAAATTGCTCGGGTGTAATTATGGGTGTCTACACAGGACCATGTTTGGAATCTTGGATAATCATGGACTGTTGTTGAAGACCATATATAGCTCAGTGCTTGTGTTTTATTTTCTTATGATAATTTGGACTATTGTTTGAATTTTGTATGTAACTTTGTACTCATGTTTATTCTGTATTATTTGGGAATGTTAATGGGAGTTCATATTGTATACAACACTCGTATTTTATTACTTATATGGTTTCAAACATTGGTGAAAAACTTGTGTATCGTTGGAGTTGGAAATAGGGCTTTTCATAAGATATAAAATAGAATGGGAACTTGTTGTTTCCATGAACCTGTGAATATTTACTTGAGTAGTTGTGAACCTTTGAGAAAATCTTGTGTTCGACATTGTGCTTGGATTTTGTACTTTCGAGTTATGAATTGGTAGTATTATCGACATGCTTGATTTGGTTTTGGTATTTGAGTTGGGTTTTTAATTTCTTAAAAATTTTAAAGCTCATAACTCTATTAATTCGAACTACTTACTCGAAGGAAATCTGGGAGAGTAGTTTAATCGATCTGTTTAAATATATTTTGGATATTTAACTGGAAACGTTTTCTTAAGATAATGGAATTGGAACTTCTCTTGTGGATCTATTTTGTATTTTCTAAGAAGGCATCGGCATTTAATGTGGGATAGTCCTTTCCCCTCTGTTTTGAGGAAACCCACATCTCGAGTTGACTGTTTTGTTTAAAACATTGTCTCCTCTATTGGAAACAAGAAGATGAGATAGTTTTTTTTTTTAATATTGCTTTCTTGAAACCACGAACTGCTTACTCTTTGTAATGAGATGTAGAAACATTGTAATGAAGTTACTGAGTCTTTGTTAAACTCGTGGGTAATTCAGAATTGTTAGTTTTCTGTTCAGAATTTTCTATTTCTTGATTGGATTTAGTAAATGATCCCTTATTCTTTTATAGAGAAAAGAAATTTCGATTCATTTGGGACAGTATGTTGTTTTTGAACTTTACTGTGTATTTGTTTTGAAATGAAATGAGAACTCATGCTTTATTGAAGGTAAATATTGTAAGGGAGACTTGCAGTATGTTTTCTTCTTACCTTGAGTTGGTTTTGTTCTCTCTTCTGGGAACTAGTGTATGAGCTTATGGTTTAGATTAGAAAAGGTAATTTTTTGTTAAGTGTAGTGAATGATTTAAGGTTTGAATCAAATTCTGATAAGATTCATTTTTATGTTATTGGGATAAGTTCATGGATTGAGCCCTTATGTTTTTTATTCTCTTATGAATTGGAGATTTTGTTATGTTTATTTGGTCTTCCTTGTCGTATCATTCGTCGAAGTGATGTAGGAAGAGGTTAGCTGTTTTGGTTTTGTTTTGAAAAATGTAAACTTGTTGGCAGACTGTTTAATTTTATAAGGGATTGAAACATGATTATGTTCTGATGAATATCTTAAATGTTGGATTTTAAGGTAGTTGTCCTATAAATGAAATAGTTAATTCATGTTATGAATTTGTTTCTATTTTCGGATGTTTTGTATGTGGTATAGTTTGTAATGGTTCTTCTTCTTTTTCGTATGAGTTAGATGAATCATCCTAATGAGAACCATGTTATAAACCCTTCCTTTGGCTTAAAGAAATT
This sequence comes from Taxus wallichiana var. yunnanensis, assembly GCA_018340775.1. NCBI lineage: Eukaryota > Viridiplantae > Streptophyta > Pinopsida > Cupressales > Taxaceae > Taxus > Taxus wallichiana. The sequence goes on along the minus strand of CM031237.1, from coordinate 555,281,910 downwards.
ATAAATTTTGTATTCTATTATGATAGAATTGGGAACAATGAGATGTTTTGATCTAATTAAGGATTAATGATAGGATTAATTAAAATTTAATTCTAAAGGGAAGATGTTGTGGTATATATATTTTTTTCTCTTGGAAGTGAATTCAAATTGGTTAAATGTACTTCTTTTCCATTTGCTATTACTTATATTGATATTCATGATGTAATAATTGTTTCATTAAAGCATAGTTGTTTTAATGGAACAATTCTTGGAATGCACTTCATTTTAATGCTTAGTGCTTATCATGCTCGATTCATTAAACCCTGACTCGTGCTTGCAATTTTGCGAGATGGACTTTGTAAGTGATACAAAGAAGGAAAAACTTATAAGCTGCATTGGCTGATTTAATTTTGTTTCCTTATGAAGAATTATGATTCATTCTTGAGATTTTATTGAAAAAGAAAAGTTTTATTCTTTTTGAATGAAGGCGGTTGTTATGCAAGTATGCCTAAAATGCATAAGGCTTGTAAATGTATAAGTTATAAAGATTAATTGAAAGCTGAGAATTTACTTGTATTAGTTGTGTAAATTATCTTGTGCTTGTATGAAAAAGATGGATTTCTATCTTGTTGATATTCTTCATATTATTCATATGCTTAATTTTTATCCTTGATAAGTTGGATAAAGGGATTTCGTTCAATTTTCCTACTTATGATGCAGCTTGTTAAGTTGCAGAATATGATGTTCTTATCTAAAATATATTATATGGTAATGTAATGTGTGTTAAACATACATTAACATGTAGATAAAGACTCTTTATCTTTCTTAATTGAATATAAACCAAAAAGGTATGTTAATGTGATTACAAATTATTAGACTTCATTTTGTATGAAGTCTACTTTATATTGGATATATGTTCGGGTGTTGAACTTTTCTAAAAAGTTATTGTACTTTTTAAATAAGACATATTATAACGCTATACAGTTACGGTTAATTGGCAGTTTAACTATGTGATCAAACATTAAAAGTGACCTTGAATATAATGAAGTTATTAATGGACTAAATGAATCAAATTTAGGAAAATAACTTATTTAGCGTTGGATTAGGGTTTGGTAGGGTTGTTGTAATCAAGAATTAACTCAGAATAACAATGTATTAACAATCCCCTCGGGGGTATGTACATCTCAATGAGGTAGTTTCTGTAGGATGTTGGCACACGCCAACTGCAGGGCTGTACTTTCGAGAAGGCTTGGGTCTTCTCGAGAATACAACATTGTAGTTGACATGTGGCATCACCCTTCCACATTGATCATCTAGATCTACACCCAACGGGAATTAGGACTTGAACTTAGTTTCCCTCTAGGTCTGGATAGGAGCATATTTAGGATATGAATTAGCTTCCAATGGCTTAGGGTACATTGGCACATCCGGTCGACTTAGGTCAACCGAGTATGCCCATATACCCTAAGCCATTGTGAGCGTCTTCTTATAATAGGTTATGTTCCTACCTAGGTCTAGGGTTAAACCTAGAACAAGTGGACTGACAGTAGTCAGTAAAGACCAATCATGATAAATGAGGAGTGAGGTGAAGGATGTATTCCAATATGACGAGCATGCCTTAAGGAATAGTAACATACATAGTATGTTATAAATATTTGGCCAAAGTATCACAAACTATTGGTTGTGTTGTCCTATGTCACCAAGTTTAAAACAATGTGATATCAAATGAATATTGGTAGCAGATATTCAGATATGTTCTTTAAACAGATCACTCAGTACCTGGTGTAGGGTAGGATGACAAAGTATACGAAGTATACAATATGTATTCAATACATAAGATAACATAAATAGATCGGTAGCTTACCGAGTTATGGAATGAATAGATCAGTGAATCACCAAGTCATTACAGCTACATATGTTTATCCATTGAATTTGATTGGCATGGAATGTTTGTTCTAAATAATGCTTTATTTAGAATAGTGAACACTTAAAATAAAATAAAAATTCCCTTGTTTCTTAAGTCTTAAAGTGGGAATGTTACAGTGGTTATTTTCTCCTTTCCTTTGTGTTTCTAAGATCGAGTGGCAATGTTAGCCATATTAATATGTGGTAAAGGATCAAGTTATTCATGAAAGGTGTAGCAACAGGATGGGAAAAAATATGGTGAGGGCATATACTGGTTTTTTGAAAAGAATGTAGTGCATTGACATTTTAGAGGAGGTTTGGCTAGATCTTTTATGTGGACCATACTAATCTCAAATTTTAGAGGGGCATAAAAGGGTTGTGGAGGTGGAGATGAAGGTTGATGAATAGGTATGAGATGAGGAGGTGTGGTGATAAATGGAGATGGAATAGGGTTCTCATCTAAAAGATCATCATTGTCAAATTTTTCTTTGGGAGGACATAGTTGGAGAAGAACATTCTTAAGAACCTTACATTTTTCCACATCATGCCCTAGCACATGATGGTAAGAAAAAAAAATTATCGTCAAACCCTTCTGGTTTATATTTGAGTGATTCATAAAGTTTAAGTGGTGGAAATGTGATGACAGAGGTTTCCAAAAGGTTAGCTAAGATGTTGGCATAAGACCTTGCCAATGGATCACAATGTGAAGTAAGTGTGGGTCTAGATGGAAATGTGGGTAATTTTGTGGGAGAAGTGCCACGGGAGGTGGAATCAGAGGTTGAGTCAATATGACCACATGTTTAGTAGGTAGTAAAGTCTTTAGGTTTGGATTTCACCTTCTTTAGTAAATATGTGGTATATGAACTAGTGGTTGAAGGTTTTGTAGGTTTAACTACCTCTTTTGAGGGAAGTGGATTTTTGGACTTTGGTTTCACCTTCTTGGGTAAAGGTGAAGGATAAGTGCATGATGTAGAAGGGAAGGCATATGGTGGAAGGGGACTAGGTTAGCCAAGGCAATAATGGAGGTGCGGTGAAGGCTATGGGAAGAGGAAAGGTGGAAGGTACTGGTTGAAGAGAAGGGAATATCATAGGTAATGATGAGGATACTAGAATTGGTGTAGGTATAGGTGGTAGAAAGGATGTAGGTGATGGTGAAGGCGTAAGATGCATAGGTAATTTGGGTGTAATAGAGGATCGTGATGAGGAGGTGGGCTGCTGGGATTTTAGTTTACCTGGGGTAGGAGGTTTCTTGGCCAAGGTTGATGGGTGGGGCCCTAGGATAGATGGAAGTGGTGAAGGTGATAAAGGGGTAGTAGGAAAAGCTGGTGTATGCGGTCTAAGAGGTTGGGTCTTCCTCTTAGGTGGGGGAATATTCTTCACACTAGCTTGTGAGGACATGGCTAAATCCAATTTGATAGGGGGGTGGACTAGGTTTGATGTTGGCATGACTCCCAATGTGGCAATGGGTTTGGACGCAGAGGAAGATATAGATGTAGGTAAGGCTTTAGGCATTGGAAAAATTTCATTCGATGGTAAAGGTTTAGGTGTGGGTGAGGGTGATGAAGAAGAGGTCATTGTAATGGCGGCGTGAGAATGGTGGGTTTGGTTATGCGAAACACCTTTGGATAGATCATGGAAGTATCGATGAGACAACATTTGCATCTAAGTGGAAAAAGGCGATCGAAGGCATCCCTAAAGCATGGAATTATTTACATAATATAAGTGGTCAACCAAACATAAAAATGGCACCATTGAAGGGGGGTGATGTTTATTTGGTAGTAATCACTGTAAAGAATGCCTGTGAGATAGGGAAATGGTTGGCATATGACTCTATGGGTAAAAAATCTGAGAGTAAATCAACATGATCCTTGAAATCCAATGGATTATTGTCCCCAAAAGGAAGGGGCATTGTTAATGGATCCCCTATGGGTAGGAGAGATGACAAGTAGGATGAGATAGGTTCATCTTTTGGTGAAGAGGAAGGTGAGCATGACTCTCTCGTGGGTAGGAGAGTTAATAATATAGGTTGTTCATCAGTTTGAGGGGTGCGTGAGGAAATTACATCAGCAGGTATAGTGGACTCCTCCATGGGTGAAGGGGGAGATAAGGGAGACTCCTCTATGGGTAAAGGAGAAGATGAAATAGGTTCCTCGTGGATGAAGGTTCTCGTGTAATAATCTCATCGATAGATGGAGTTGTAGGAAAGTGAGGAAGATTTGGTATGATTTTGAAAACAACATGAACCCCATGAACATTATTGTCATTTCTATAAGGTTTCTGGTTTTTTTAGACTAAGGGGTATGATTTAGGAAGGGATTCTTGAAGATGTGAAGGTTCTAATTAGTGGCACATTAGAGTTATCCAAGACGAGATCTCCACTATCTAACATTTTTGACGATATTTTTAAAGGTTATAAAACTACTTTTGCTATGACCTTTAATGTTATGATAGTGCAATAATCATTTTCTTTGTACCGTGTAGGTATAGGATAAGAGGGTCAAAACCAATATGTGATTTGATGGGTGGAAAAGTGATAGCTCCATATTTTAGAAGTTTTTCTAAAATCGAAGAATAGAGTTTTATTATGGGAGTGTATTTTCATTGCTCCCACTTAAACTAAAAAGCATGAATAGGATAAAGGTTAGAAGAAGGATTTGATTGGTTGGATGGGTGATACGGACCAGATTTCAAAAATACCTCATGGGAAGATCCTTTTCTTTAAAGGAATTACTTTGCGTTTTGGAAGAAGAAGATGTATCGTTGGATTTAAATGCATCGTTCTTTTCACATAATTATATCTTCTTCTCTTTAATGGCACAAATTTAAAGTTTTGGGCCATGGTAAATGCCGTCAAATGTGCATAAGGTTTGAACTTTGAGATTTGGTGAGATGTTCCTAGCACAAGCCCTAGTGAATAACTCGTTAACTCGGTTTGAGGTAGTTAGAATGTGAGCTGGTTGATGAGGCTTTGCTAATGAGTGACAAAATCTATGATAGATTCATCTTTGTATTTTTGTGTCGAGTACAAGTCGATCATGGTGACCTTCTTGACAATATTGATAGAAAAGTGGTCTAGGAAAGCTTGAGCTACTTGGTTGAATGAGTAAATGGAGTGCCTAGGTAGACCACTATACCAATCCAACGCAGGTCATGTTAAGGACATTGGGAATGTTCGTAAGAGCAAAGCATCATCATGAGCAATCAAATAACACCCATGTTTAAAATACCACAAGTGTTGTTGCGGGTCTTCTTTGTTGTTGAATTGGTTGAATTTAGGAATTTCCCAATGCGTAGGGTATGGATGAATGGGAATGGATGGATGAATGGGCTCATTACAAATTTTTCATATATTAGAGAATTACGTGAGATGGAGACTGATGCTTCCAATGTCTGCATCCTTTCCATCATAATTTTTATAAGATCATTTGTAGGTTGTGATATGAGCACCCCCTAGAGTATAAGGGGGTAGATGATGAAGGTATGATGGGGGTGGAATACCAAGTATATGGTGGTGTCGAGTAAAAATATTTTGAGGGAGGAATAGATGCATATGGAAAGTATCCTGAATAAGTAATAGATGAGATAGGGGTTGCTTTTTATAAGTGTAGGTAGGTGGATTGGATGTAGCGATCTCGTAGTAATTGAAGGAAGAGAGTGCGGGATGGAAATGAAAATGTTTTGGAAGGTAGTATATGATGCCAACACCATGGGTGGCTGAGTTGTAATAGGTATATGAGAGGTAAGCAGTGTAGATAGGCCTACACTCGGGAGTTTGATGAAGGAATGGTTAACATCATAGGATCAAGCGCGTAAAAGGATTTACATATGTCATGGGTGTAGAAGATAGCGATGGTGTAGGGTCAAGTTAAAACACCATAGGTGGTAAGGTTGAAGAGGTCAAGGCTGAGCTAGTATAGATGATGTGGAAGTGAGTGCAAGGGTAGGAGGAATGGACACATGCATGTCATATATTAGCTACCCGATAAATTATGCATGGATGAATGGGCTAAATAATATTGTAAAAACACGGGGTTTTGGTCAAGGACTCTTACAAACTCCTCATCACCAGATTTAATGATAATAGGCTTAGTTGGATCCATAGGTGATAAAATGGAAAGTGATGGGCTAGGCAGTGAAGTGGCTAAAGGATAACATGGTATATGAGTGCATTGGCTTGGTTATGAGTCAAAACCATGTGACTTATAGTATACACAGGAATCGATCTCCGTATATGACACATGGGCATAGAAGGAATGAAGAAAATAGTTCTGGAAGGTGAAAATTGGTCACTGTTTTAATTGAAAGATTAAAATATAGAAATCAACGATGGTTGGGTAGTTGATGTCGGTGACACATGGGAGTAGCAAATGATGGCTAAGGTGAGTGATACCGATTACTCGGAAAATAAAAATATTTGTAAATGTGGCAATAAATGATGAAAATGAAGTAAAATCTAGATTTTGACAATGACTTCAAAGACCTAGAGATATGGTGAAGTATCTAAGGAACCCCAGAAAGAATATAAATGTGATAAGTGTTACTTTGGTTAAAATGACCAAAAATAAAAAAGCGACAATGATCGAAACCGATGATGGTTAGATGAGTAAAGCTGATAACGGTCCTGGACTAACATTGGTCCTGTGAAATTTGTGAAAATATGGGGAAAAAAATGAATTTAGTGACTTAGATCAAATAAAATACCAACCTAGAAATATGAGTATGGCAATGATGGACCCTAACACACTTAGAAAGATTCATAATACCCCAACTATGATTGTGGAGTGTGAAAGGAAGAAATAATGGAGAATATGGCCTCACACCTTAAAACACAAATCAAGCAAAAATTAACGAACACGAAACCCTATATGGTGGATTTTATGTTCCAGATTATGCCATTTAGGACTGACTTATGAAAAGAGTATATTTTTTGGTTTGATAAAGGTGTCCTATGAAAATCCAACAACTAAGGATGGTTTCAGGTAAATTTTGGGTGAGGAAGGTCCTTTCTCTGAGATAATAACTGGATAGAGAAACCAGTTTGGAGCCCAATGTCAATCCTCTTATTGTGTGGTCATTGACAGCGTCTTCCAAGTAGGATGATGTTTGAGAAAATGAGTAATTTATTTTGTGTTTTTATGTGTAGAGAAGAGAGTGTGCACTATGATTCAATTAGTTAACCATCGGTTGGGCATGACTTCAAAGCATATAGGTTACCCACAATATTTAAATGGGCTAAAGATGAAACTCATAGAAATGCTATTAAAGTATTTTAGACCAAAATCCAAAATGACATTCGATGAAAGTAATGATGAATAGGAAATAATATGTCTTTCACTAATGTAATACAAAAATAAAAATAAAGGTTCTTTTTAGTCCAAAATACGAGTGTCAAAGAGACAAGTAAAAGAGAGAGAATGTTCTAGAGGAGAAAATTTAATGTGAATGATTTCAAAGGGAAATAGACACACAATATTTCACCTAGGAATGAATAATGCAAAATATCCCCTATTTGGTCCCACCAGTGCATTCCAAAATCTTTCTTTGAATTATTTTATGTTTTCTAGGACAAAATAGATAGAAGGTTAATAGTTAAGGAGTAATACCTATTATTACGTTGGTCAAAGGTTGATTGTGTGCATTAATGACTTTTTGATCCAAGTTGATTGTGTGTGCTTCCCTTTGGTTAGGAGGAACGACCTGTATAAGAAACACAAAAAGACCACCAAATAGTATTAATAATATAAGTTAGTGGACTCCCTAGCGAATGCCAGATCCAAGAAGTGAGGTGCTTCCTAGAAGGTTGCCAATCCACTTTCAAATATAAATTAATATTGTAAATATCATGAAGTAAGGAAATCCTACTGTAGTTATACGATTTAGGTATCTTATGCAAATACAATAAGAAAATATAAAATAATAGGCAAGGTTATGATTAAATCTAGAGGTTTGGTAGGTTATCCTAGGTTTTTATAGGTCTGACAGGGGTCTGCAATTGATTCAGGTGAGGTATGGGTTCATTTTGGTTGATCGAGAGGATTTATGGTCAAAAGGAATGAAATGACATAGAGACCAATATTGGTTAGGTGACCTATGTCGGTATAGAGGTGAAACAGATGAGCTTAAGGTGACCAACGTTGGTAGGAAAAAATCTCATAGTAATTAAATAAAAGTGGTTTTCGGCACGTATAGAGACCAATATTGGTAAGGTGAACGATGTCGGTATAGAGGTAAAACCGAACGATGGTTAAGGTAACATGACAAAAAGCATCCGTAAATATAGTAACTGTTAGTAATTAAATAAAATTAGTTTTGGACTTCTCTGATTGCATAGAGAATGAAGGGAGGATAGTTGGGTTCGTAATAATGCCAAGAAGAGTTAGGAATGCATATTTTTGGCGTGATCTTGAGCGTGGTCGAGATAAGGAGATAGTCATAGAAGAAGGCCATGGGTGGTAGGATAGGTATATTGGTAAGAAGGTGAGGATGGAGGAATGCAAGAAATAATAAGATGTAATAACAAAAGATAACAAACCTACACTTTAAGAAAGTATAGAATGATGAAAACTAAATATAGTTACTTACATATGATGCAAGAGAATGTCAAAACTCAAGGTAAGTGAAGGAAGGCAGTAGTTCATCCATGGATAAATTTTTTGGTCAATGTCATTAAGGACCTAATACTTCCTATCATTTACATTCTCCCTTGTTCCCATGAATATTATAATGCCTTGGGACAATCCTTTGGTGCTTTCTTGGGCCTGTGGTTGAGGATAACCCATCTTCTAGATGTTGAGAAGTCTCTTATTCATGCTTGAATACAATAGAACTGAACTCTAAAATGGAATTAAAAAATTACCAATTTCTTTAAATGATAAGTTTATTTTTATGAGGCCCTTGTAAGAGAGAGGGGCTTGAGAGAGAAAGGCAAAGTCATGAAGTTAGTTTTTGTGTGGCCAAGCAAACTAGGTAAAGAGTTTTGAAAGTGTATATAAGGTAACCGATGGTGGTTAAGGTGACCGACGTCGGTTGAGGGATAACTAGCGCCGGTTAAGGAGGGAAATCCTAGGTTTACCAAAAATAGGAAGATCTTTACTATTTTTGGCATGATCTTGATTGAGTTTGCTTAGTGGAAGTGGACTTCATGTGAGATAAGGTATGAAGGTCATAGATTTTTGTATAAGAAGTCCAATTAGGTTTTTGGAAGAAGTCTCAGTTAGTTAGGTTAGAAGGGAGTGGTGACTCTAATGTTCGGAGATCACGAGCAATGTCATCGAAAGGTTCATCTGGGAGTGATGACTCGTGTGGGTGGCGAGGGGCCGGGGAGGAAAGAGTGATGACTTGGTCACTATGAGTTAAAGGCCCCGGGAATTTGGAATGGTTCCAAAGTGAGGTGTCTAATTTATGTATAAATTAACTTAATTAAATTAATTAATAATGTGAGGATGAACATTAATTCAATTATAAGTAATTAAATTAATACGAATGCGGGGCTATGAGGGGAATCTTCGCCCTCCATAAAGCGAACAGAGATGCCCATTTTCATCGACCATCACAAAGTTGGTGAATCCGCCAAAAATCATGGAGACCTTGCACTCTCTTATGTGAATAATAAGAATGGTGGAGGCCCTCCCATCAGGATGTCTAGACATTACAACAATTTTCAAAATACGTTGAGAGTGGTTCGTTAATTCGCATAAAAATTGAAGGAGTCCAGGAGCCGGGAGTGTGTCCCAAATTTTATGTCTACAGGATGGGAATCAAAACCTCAAAACTCAAGGCATAACAATAGTTTTGAAATGGATTATCAAATTTTTACTAGAAGTGAGGCTCGACTTGTTACCTTCCTGTAAGTAAAACACTTGTTAGATATACTATGCTTATTAGATAAAATCTTTTTTCCGGCTAGGAGAAGAGGATTGAGGTAACCCCTTTTGCAAAGGTTTTCACATTAAGGACCTATTGATTGGATTTTTCCTATCAAATTTACATTCTCCCTTATTTTCCAATCTATTAGGAAGGGATGGGAAAAATCTAATCATATTTTTAATAATTGTTCTTAGGAGGTTTAATCTGGCCATGTCCTCTTTGATGCCTTGGGAGATCTTGCAGTAGTGAGTTTAAAATTCCTGCTTCTTATCTTCTATAGTATGGGTCTCTGATAGCACAATGTGTTGGGTTCCATTGGGTATAGATCAATATGGTGGAACTTCAATGTCTAATGTCTTCAGATTATTCCTACAAAGGTGGCACCAGTGGGAGAAACAATGAAAGGAAAGAAAAATCCTTCCAAATTGTCATGTGAGAAGTGGATGATTTTATCCAAAAGGTCTTGGAGGGAGGATACATATTTTTGGATTATGAAATAAATTAAGAGTTCTTATGACTTTCAATTTATGGTTCTTAGTTATCTTGGATGAAATGAAAAGAAAAGTTTTCTTATAAACCCTCAAGTATTTTGTTTTAATGACCCCTCCCCCATTTTTATTTCGAGACTTTAAACACATATAAATATTTAATCACATATATAAAATCTCTAATAAGAAATATTTAATAATGGAAGACTTTCTTCGTGCGAGAGGGAGGCCTGTGATGACCCAAAATTTTTTGAACTCTAAAATGGATAAAATCCCCACTCAATAAATTATATATCATCCAGATTAACTTTACATGAAACTCTCTTTCTCTTCCATAATGTTCATTACTTTAAATGATAAGTTTAGGCTTTTTTTATGATCCCTTGTACAAATGGTCATACAACCGTCTTGTTAGCCTTTTTTGTGTGGTCCTCATGTCTTCAACCTATAAATTCTTATGTTATATTGTTATTGAGTTCTTTTACACTAAAAAATAACTTAGATCCTTTTTAATTGATAAATTATATGTCTTGAAATTTTTATACCTATACACACTAAAAATTGGAAACTTATCATTTCTAAGAAGATTTTTGTAGAAATGATATGTTTCCGGCTTTTGTTCCTATTGTGCTTTAGAGTGGGAAAAATGCTCACATTATAAGCCCAATCAAAATATATATCTTAATCATGACTTGTTCATCATTTGGATATTTATCTATCATTCATCTGGGAATATTAATTACATAAAGTAATAACTCAGCCCCAAAAAAATATATTTTGCATCACTAATCATCTGTAGAAACTATAAACTTAGGTCCATAGTGGAGTATGGTCTTAGAAAACTTGTACGGTATTGAACCCTTCCATCTAATGATTCTTTTTCTAATTTAAAGATCTTATGTCTTTCATTTCATCTTCTTAGTTTGGCCTTAATGCAAATGTTAAACCCACGAGAAGCCTATATAAGAAAAATAAAAACACTTTATAAATCACCTGACATTCTCATGAGCTACTATTTAAAATATCAATAATAAAGCACTAAAGGCTCTCCAAAATCTTTCTAAAGTATTTACACATCAATTAGAGTAACCAGCACATATGTGAGAAACATATAAAGTAGGTTTAAGAGTCTAGATTCATTTTCAAGCACTCAAAGGTCCTAGAGCCATGTCTTAGCAAGACAAATTCACTAAAAACATTGTCAAAGATCTTGAGGGATAAAAGGGATAGTCTAATCATCTAAATAACATCACATCACATTATTACCATGTTAATTATCCCATAATATTCATGTCAAGAGACATGAGGGAACTAATAGGTGGTTGGATTAGACACACACACACACACACACACACACACACTTACTCCTACATTAAGTGAACTATATGAAGCTTTCTCCCATTTGATGGGATGTAGTATAACACTTGGATTGGTTCAGAAAGGGTTGGATGCTAAGGGTATATCATCCTTAAATTCACACACCTGGTTTTCCTTTTCATTTATCTAATGATTTTATGATGTTTTTATACTTGTATCTAAGGTTTATACTTTGTTTAGGTTATTACAGGTGATGTTGAATTTATTTGAGCCCTAGTTATAGACAACGACACTCATTTATAGAATAATGAAGGGAATGAAAATTTTTACAACCCAATTTTGCATAGTTTTAATACCTTACAAAAGAAGTTCAAACCATACAAAATTAATCACTATCATGTAATAGTTGTATGGTCCTACATAAGAGAAATTTCTATTTCCAAAATCATAGATGAAGCATTTATAGATCTAGAACAACTATTTATCCCGAGTCTACACACCAGACCAGCCTTGTACCACTTTACACAACTAAATTCTTATCTCTTTGAGTGTTTTGAGAAATTTTCATATCATTTTAGCATAGTTTTAAGTATTAATGTTTTATTTTGAATGTGTATGGATAACATTTTTAATTAGTTCATAATAATCAACATGTAACAAACCCTAGCATCTTATATAAAAATATACACTATATTTTAGGGTGTAAACAATACCTTGTGTGGTAAATTAGAAACAATTGAATATCTATCATTTCTAGCCTTTATGTTGTTTGCATTTGGAAGTCTTGTCTTTTTATATGGTCTAATTTCTTTAAGAAGCATATCATATTTATCAATATTACTTATGTGTTTACAAAAGTTAAAGTTCCTTTATTTTAAAATAATTATGTGATATTTTCTACTCTAAAATTATCTACTTTTTGTGGAAGAAACATATTAATTATGTATTTCAATTTAGGAGAAAAGTGCTTGTTGAATTTTGTAATGAAGTCATAATGTATCTTATATGTGTAGATTTTCACCGTCGTTAATGATCCCTCAAATTAAACTAGAAAAGTTCCTAAAGACAAGGAAGACAAAACTCTTTCCCAATCACCCCATTATTGGTGGATTTTTGAGACAATCCTTCTATGGATTGGAATATTTTGCACTATAATTCTACCATGGATGTGTTTTCCTATATTTTGTAAGGGAAAAATTCACTTGAAAATAGGACAATTGTACCCTAGTGTCAAAAAAAATCATTGTAATTCTTCCTCAAAACCCCTCCAAGTCAATCCATTCCTTGCACCAGGCTCATCCCCCACCTATGTAATGTCTAGGTATGTGATCTCACCCTCACCCATATGTGAAAAAAAAGAAAACAAGTTCAAAGGAGTCTTTTAGAACAATTCCTTTTAAGGTAGATCTATCAACAAGCTTAGGAATGGTTATTCTTAGCCTTTCTCAAGTGGGTGAACACTATATTTCTAGTCAAAATCATATAGATAAGTTCCTAAAAATTCATCCAAGAGCTTCGACAATGTCATTTTCAAGATCCTCTCCTAGGTACAATCTTCGTACTTATCTAAAATTCTCGGTGAGACATGTCACCGTGAGACTAATGTGCAATTTTGTGTCCCTTTCCAAATGGAAAATAAGGTAATAAAAATGTGTCCCCGCCTTAAGCCTCATGGACCCTCCACATGACCCCGAGGGCTCCGATAAGCACCTTTCACCAAATTTCTAGCCCCCGCTCCAACTCCTGCATGCTTGACAATTGTCATCACCAGGATAAGGGGAAAAATTGGTGTCCCAATGTCCCATTCCAAGGGGACTTAGGGGGTAGAAATGTTTTTCCCATCTTAAGCCTCATGGACTCATCATATGACCTTGAAGACCTCCGTTAAACACCTTTTGCTAGTTTTTGAGCCCCCTCTCCTTGCTTTGCATGCATGCCAAGTGTCACCACCAGGATAATGCACACTTTTGGTGTCCCTCTATCCCATTCATAGGGAACAAGGGGGTGAAAAAATGTCCCCCCACCATGCTCCCTCCAGGTCCCTCACATGACCAGAAATTAGCTCCGAGTGCTCAAACTAAGCCCTTTCCTCTAATTTTAATTTTCCATGTGTTACCATGGGGTTAAGGTGCACATTTTTCTCCCCATATCTCATTCCAAATGGGACAAGGGGTGCAGAAAAATGTGGCCCCCTTCCTCTCTCTCATGTCTATAAAAATCAACACTTATCCATTTTCTTCACTCCCCCACATTTCTGTTTCTTTCCAAAACTATAGAAAAATGTTTCCAAATATATTCACCTCCACTTTTCTTCTTGCATTCACCCCTCCATTTTCCTATGATCATTGTGAGAAAAATTTCATGAAAAATACATTTTTGAAGGTTCGGGAACATTTTCTACTAGATTGACTTTGTAGCTCGCGAAGAGAAAATATTCATAACTTGAAAATTAGTACACGTATTGATGTGGGATATTTTGAATTATCCCACATTTATAGGTGAAATGAATACCCAAGTGAAATTAATTGCATGCACGGCCTAAATTTTTATGGTGAGAAAACCCGATTTCATTCCCTCAAATTTTAAAATTTTATTTCCGATGCTCCGAGAGATCGGGTTGAGATAAAAAAATTACTTAAGATAAAGAGGAAAAATCCATATCAAAAACATTGATTTCATTCAAATTCGAGGTTAGGAAATCCAATTTCAAAAAATAATAAGTCTTTACAAGAGCACTTACAATAAAGCAGCAAAATATTATAGAGGGCCAATTTTTCAAGGGTGGTGTATAGGAGGGACATTCAAAGGAACGAGAAAGGTGATCGAAGGTGGTCCAAGTTAAAAAAAAGGGGAAAATATCATTTTACTAAAAATAGTAAACTCCCATTCAGATACATATAATTTCTAGTGTCAACCATAATCTCTCTCTTCGAGTACTTGGCTTTGGGGGATAGTAATGTCACCCACATGGACCTTGAAGATCTCAGAGATCAAATTTTGGAGGACCAAGAGAGCCAGTGGAGGAAAAAAATTCATGATTAAGATGTAAGCGGCAAGTTGACATCCAGTCTCATTGCAGACTGTAGAATTGGTTTTTCCATGTTCTCACCACTATGAACCCAAGACCAAAACCATTTGAGCAGATGATGGCTCAACCCTAGTAGTACTTGCTCCTAAATCCATCTCCCATTCAATGAGATACAAATTTGGAGCAATATGGCCATCATTTCAAAAGAGGTTGTAATGAAAGAGTGGACCAAAATAGACTCATACCTTTAGGGCCTCACTCTTGGTTCATGGTTAAAACAAGTAAGAAAACCTTTACAGTTCCTAAGTATTTCCTACGATGTCAATTCCATAAAGGTTATCTAGATGCAATCATCCTTATCAATCGGGTGATGGGATAATAAACCTCGAAGGAATTTCAAGACTGGATGGCTCTTTTCATATTCATGATCATGGAAGATAAAAAAGAATTAATTAGGGATAGATCATCGATGAATGACCTCCACCACCAGTTGCTTTAGGTAACGGTATCGAATAAGTTCACAATGACTTCATATCTGGTGTATGCTCTTATGATCTCAATACCTTTCAAAGGGTTGGAACTTGCTCAGAACATCTCTCCCAAGGCCCCAACATTCAAGAGATATCCTCAGTTAGTTTTAAAGGAGAGAAATCAACACTTCACAAGGGTAAATTATGCCTTCACCATGTTCGTCATCGAGGACCTTTGGAGGGAATATTCACTCAAGTTTGTCACCACAAACAGACTCCTTGGTCAAAAATTATGGATCATATTTCACATAATTTTCCACTTTCTCCTACATCCGAGTTTCGGTTATGATCTTTCTCTTCTCAGACTACCTCGGTACCTCAGTGACAATATCATGTTGTTTGAGCTTTGTAGAGAACTTTCACATGTTCACTAGAATTTTAAGAACTAGAAAAGGAAGAATGTCTCCTTTCCCATATCACTTGGAATCTTCACTGTAAGAGTGTCAATGATGCATCACACCTAGAAGCCACCTTCACATCCTTGATCTTTCATACATATACATCAAGGGAATAATTTAACATCATAGGTGATCCCGGTCACTTTATATCTCCCAAAATCATATCATGTACCACAGATCAAAGATTATTGGGTGAATTGCATAGATGAATTTGATGTCAGGGAAAGAGACTATATGTGGATGATAGTCGGACAAATGAGGAGATTCAAGTTCGAATGGTATGAAGAGGGAATTCAAGATGATGACATAGAATTATATGATCTAGAATATAAAGCAGTGAAGGCTTCACCTCTGTCATAGGTAACATGGAGTGTCTTTGAGAAAGGAAATATAAGTGAGCGACGAAATTGTAATCATAAGATCAAAAGAATGGTTCAAAAAGAAGAAGGTTTCCTCTATCGCATTAGGAATTTTTCCCACCCTTCAGAGATAGGCATGACATCACTCTTAATCAAAGGTCATGGAGAATAATTCGGACTCGAGTTCATTCTATAGATAGTTTGAAGTAGAAATAAGTGGATTCAGAGGCCCCTACTACAAAATATTCCATTAAAAGGTTAGATCAAAAAATGATCTTGTAGTAGATGTAGAACTTGAAGAGAATGAGTCAGTTCACCTCTCAAATTCTCAAAATCCCAAGATTTTACCACATTCTACTGTCACTCCTATTCCTATTCAAGATGTACCATCTCACACTCAACATGAGACAGTAGTCATGTTAGTTTCTAAGTCTGAGACAGATGAGATGCTTCCCTGGATGAAGAAAAAGATCAAAAAATAAACTAGTATAATACAGTAGGTGACAATCCTTGATTTTTAGTGATATCATCACTGGACAAGGGGAAGAAGAAAAAAATTTCTCAAGCATCTTCATACTTTTCGGTGGTGCCACAGAAATTAGTAAGTAGAAGTAGTCAAATCAATGGTAATCAAACATGTTGAAGAGATGAAAGCTGTCTGAATATGAAATTAGAACCATTCCCTAGGCCCTGACCACTCATAAAGGATATGCACATATGTTCTAGGAGCCTTCCAATCACCTCCTCGTGAGGAACCAGGAGTATAAGGTGAAAATTATCGGTTGGAAGACTACACACAAAACTCTCCTTGTATGTCACTCTCCTTGTATGTTAAACACTTCATAGACCCAAATTCTTCATCACCACTCCCAACTAAAGAAGTTACTCCAATTAGTAGCTTCAACCCAAATTCCATCAAGAATATGCATGCCTTCACCATGCGAGGATGAGCAAATGATAAATGAACAAGCACAGTCATAGAGAAATAAAAATTATTACTTCCCTTATATGTTCCTGCATTCCTTAAGCAAAGAAGGTAGCACCTACGGAATCTTGGTATAGTAAAGAGTTTAAGGGGTTGTAAATACTTCCATTGGAGCTTAACAAGGATCAATCAAATAGTGAGGAAGAATTGGAAAAAGTGGTACCTTCGTCGGTATAGTTCTCTTTCCTTCTCTTTCTTTCTCTCTCTTCTCTTCCCCTTCTCCCCCTCATTTATGTTATTTTCCTTTTTGGGGGTTTTACTTTTCATTTTTCCTATTCTTATTTTTTCTTATTCATTTAAATATGACTTTAGTTTTTAATGTAATAAGTCACCCTTAATTAATAAAATGGGAATTAATTCTATTCATAGGAATGTGAAAAGTCACATGTTGTAAGGGGATGAATGAAAAGTCATGTGGGGGTAGGTGAAGAGTAGTTCTCAATTCTATAAATTGTTATGGTACCTTTATTCTTAGTTTTTTGTTAATTTTATATGGTCAAGGAGAGATTACTACTTGAAGTGAAGAAAAAGAGATAGAAAAATTTCTTCTATTATCCTCCTCTATGTTCTTCTATTTCTCACTATGTACAATTTTTCCAAAACATCAATGAAGAAGAAAGGATTTTATTTCCTTTTTGATGAGATAATTACTAAAAATTTACATTCCTAATTCTACCTTGTCTTGATGTGAGTAACAAATTTTTTCTTTCTATATCTATGTGTGTTGAAGTACTTTGATTGATGTTTGTAGGAATCTGATTTTCTACCTAAGATATTAATCCCCCCTTTATTTTCTCACTCCCTTTCCTACCCTCTCAAAAAATTCCTCCCTTACAAGAAATTGTAAGCTTTTTCCATAGCTTCATTTGAGTGTTCCTTTTCGATCCCTAGCCTTTAGGCCACCACATATTTCAATTTTCACGCATGCATAATAAATGGAGTTGCACCATTCAAGAATAAGGACCTATAGTCTTAGAGATTTGGTGGATACCCACCAATTCTTTCACCTGAAAAATTTTCTTGCTAAAAGGTTTTGGTGCCCACCATGGGAAGACTTGATAAATTGTGCACCCAAAATATGAATCATGAGAAAATACAAAAAAAACTCAAATATCCAAAAAATGAAAAAATGGAATTTTAGGAGTTACAGAGCCTTATGTCTCATATCAATGGCTATTCCTAGTAATACTCCTATCTAGATACCGAAATTGTTGTTCCATAATCCAAGAAGATAATGTATCCAACTTAAGGGAATCTCTCTGGAACAATCGAAAACAAAAATCACACTACTTCATAGCTACCAAGGTACTAGTAACTCAAGAACAACGCGATGAAGAACGTGAAAGAGTGAGATAATCCCAACTACAACAAATAAGATCCTAAGTTAATCTCAAGTGTACAAGATAGCTGATCGTAAATACACTAGGTCACAGAGACAAGGAGGAAATATTGACCCAATATTTGAAGTCACATTCCAATCTGTTGAACATCGAGTCCTCTGCCTATTTATTTGGTCCTTTCGATGGTGGTAGCTACTTTGCACAACACGTAGAGACCTCACGCAACTTTTGGGCTTATCTTTATCTCTCACTTTTTTAATATGTGCTTGGGTGACACATGGAGGCCCGCGAGTGCTTCTTCTTTATCTTTAATTTTAAACCCGCTCGGACTACCTTCTCATGGTTCACCACGTGGTCAATTCCCACTTCCTGAGGCCCCCGATTCTTTATACCTTCTCTAAAATTCCCCAAAGGGACACGTGGATACCTTCCGCATCCAAATTCATACTTAGGAAAAATTAAGTCCCATAAAATACAAAATAACACCAAAGGAAAAAAAAGAGGATGGGACGAGAAAAAGTGGCAGGGTATTGGAGATCCTTTTGCACTTTGTACTTCACTAATTTATTGTCAAGATTACAACATTGGCCCGATTCATGGTTGATTTTTCACATGGATTTTTAGGGAAACATGACTATTACATTCCTCGACCAAAAATAAGATTCACACCTTAAACATGAGATTTTTATTTGCACCCAACATGATCCTATCTTCAACATACATTTTAAAACATGGGCAAACTAGTCAAAAAGAATTTTTAGAAGGAATACACCAGACAAAGGGTGAGATCAAATCAAGAACAAACATTACTAAAGTATATACATCCAATAATTCCTTTGGTAAAAATAAAAATTAATGGCACAACAATAAAGAACACTCTTATTTACTTGGGGGTAGCCATCAACATCATAACAAAGAAAATTATTGATGATCTGAAATTATAGGCTAAGGCCAACAACTACAAATTTACAACATGCATATGGATCAATAGTGAGACCTGAAGGAGTACTTGAAGACATAGTTGTGGTGATAGACTCTTGGGAATACCCTACTAACTTTATTTTTCTTCAACCAAAATCAAGCTTAGGAGGATATCCTATCATCCTAGGAAGGCCATGGTTGGCCACTGCTGATGCATTCATAGGTTGTAGGTATGGAAACATGATTATTTCCAATGGAATTGGTACTAAAAATATAATTCTTTATCCTCCTACCCTACCATTAAGTGATGAAGATCAAACCATTTGGGTATAAGAACCAGAATCAGATCATAACTTTATATAACAACTTATGATGTTGGAGAATTCTTGTACCATTGAATTCCAAGAAGAAGAAGTTGTTCTTTCCAATGTCTTGCAAAATAAATATGGAAGAAACAAAGAAGTGGATGACAAATTGAGGTTTTTAAACTATCCCTTGAACCAAATTCTATAGTAGAAAAGCACCAAGGACATTCCACGTAAGATTTGTATTCTCCATCAACTTCTTCCACATGATTGTATACTAAATTCTATCAGCAACAATGTATGTTCAATGTCTAATCTCTCCAAGAAAGTGGAGATAACCTCATGAAGGCCACTCAACGTGAAGAAAATGTTAAGCATGAAGTAAGAGAAATTGTTGATTTCTCTTCAAAAAAAACATAAAACATCGTTTGCATAGGATTATGGTGACATGCGTGGGATTCATACTAAGTTGTGCACCTCATAAAATTTATATCAAATATAACTACAAATCAATCAAGAATCCACAAAGAAGAATGAATCCAGAAGTGAGAGACATTATGAAACGATAATTAAAGAAGTTACTGGATGTTATATTTATATATCCAATTTCTAAAAGTCAATGGGTGTCACCCCTTATCATTATGCCAAATAAGAATGGAAAAGGTAGGATCTGTATAGATTATAGAGAGATGAATGCAACAACAAAGAAGGATCATTTTCCACTTCCTTTCATTGATTTGGTACTTGACACTTTGGCTAGTAAGAAATGTTTTTCTTTCCTTAATGGATATAGTGGCTATAATAAAATTTAGATTGCACCAGAGGATCAAGACAAAACTACCTGCACGTGCCAATGGGGAAAATTTACATATTCAATTCTTCCATTTGGCTTGTTCAATGCACCTATTATATTCCAAAGGGTAGTCTTGAGTATCTTTTCATATCTAACAAATAACCTGCATAGAGGTATATATGGATGAATTTACAAGTACATAAAAGTACTTTTGAATAAGCCATGAAAAATCTGGACAAATTTTTGAAGAGATGCAAGGAGCACAATCTATCCTTAAGAAATGAAAAATGCTACATGATGATGTCTAAAGGTATAGTTTTGGGATATTATCTATCTTCTGATGGAATTCAAGTTGATCTAGAAAAGGTATCTAGTTATCATAAATCTGCCAACACCAAAGAAATAAAAGGATGTTAGGAGCTTCCTAGGCCATGTTGGTTATTACAAGAGATTCATCCAAGACTTCAACAATATTGCAATGTCATTGTTTGTACTACTAGGAAAGGATGTTTCCTTTGAGTGGACTGAAAAATGTGAATTGCATTCCAAAATTTGAAGAAAATGTTAACTATTTCCCCTGTATTAAGAGGACTGATTGGAACATGTCATTCCACATCCATACTTGATGCATCAGACCATGCCATTGGAGCTATTTTAGGATAGAAGTAAGTAGTTATAGACTATGTAATTTATTATGTTAGTAATAACTTGCATCATTATGAACTTAATGACATAGTCACGAAAAGGAGTTCTTAGCAGTTGTGTATGCTATCAATAAGTTTAGGCACTACATCACAAAGGTTATCCATTATTCATTCACATTGATCATGTAGTAATTAAATAGTTAATCAACAAGCTAGTTCTAAGCAACATAATTATCAGATGGTTTCTCCTTTTACAATATTTTGGTGACACAATATTGGATAAGCTTAGCAAAGACAACATTGTAGCAGATTTTTTTCAAGAATGGAGACTAATGATGAAGAACAAGTAGTTGATGAATCTTTCCCTGATGAGAATTTATTTTCTATCTCCAAAAAATGCCTTGGTATGTAGACATATCCAACTATCTGGTTTTAGGTAAAACACCTCCACATTACTTATATTCGAAAAGAAATACATAGTTGAGAAGAGTGTGCATTTTTCTTGGATAGATAGATTTCTATTTCACATAGGGTAAGATCATGTCATGAGAATATATATAGATGATGAGGAAATTTATGATGTCCTCAAGGCCTACCATAGTGAACCTTGTGGAGGAAACTTTTTTACAAAAATAATAGTGTATAAGGTATTAACAAATGGTTATTATTGGCCAACACTTCATAAAGATGAAGGACTCTACACTAGGAGATGTGATAAGTGTAAAAAAATGGGTAAACCTACCAAACCAGATGAAATTCCATTGCAGCCTCAGTTGGTCTTACAACCATTTGAAAAATGGGCTTTAGACTTCATTGGTCCTATAAATCTGAAATCTCAATAGAAGGAATACATCTTAGTATGCACAGATTATCTAACTAAGTGGACATGTGAATGCATTACCAAGTCAGAAGAGTGAGAAAGTATCCAAGTTTCTCTATGATCACATCTTCACAAGGTATGGAGTGCCAAGAGAAATTTTTACTAATCAAGGTACACACTTTACTACTGATGTTATTTCTGATCTAGCTAAAGAGTATGAAATCAGGCATAGGAATTCTACACCATACCATCCCCAATCCAATGGCCAAGTAGAGGTGAAAAATAGGGAGATAGAAGCTATCTTGAAAAAAACCATTGCACTCCATAGGAAAGATTGGTCAGAAAGGCTTCCAGAGGCAGTATGGGAATTCAACATAACATGGAAGACAATGGCTTCACACCATTCAAGATTTTGTATGGTAAGACTATTTTTATTCCTATTGAGTTTGAGTATAAAACATTAAGGACTACACTTGAACTAGGAATAGATTTGTCTAAAGATAAAATGTAGAGGATTCTTCAACTCAATGAGTTGGATGAAATGAGGAGACAAACTTTGCATAATATAAAGGTAGTGCAGAAGCAAAGGATTAAATGGCATGACAAGTATATCAAGATATGGAAATTTAAAGAAGGTCATTGGGCACTCTTATTTGACTCAAAGTACAAGGACCACATGGGAAAACTTGGTACAAGGTGGCTAGGTCCATATGAGATTGAGAAAATATTTCCTAATTGAACTATAAAACTCACAACCATTGATCCTGTAAGGTTCAAGCTATTGTTTAATGGTCACAATTTGAGTTTTTACAAAAATCCAATTAATAGGAGCACCTTCATGTATAAGTTAAGAGGAGGAAAAAATAATATGGAGATGAGAACATCAGAGTTAAGATCAGAAGTTGAGCCTGTTGGTTCATCTTCTAAAATTTCAGAGGATTGAGATATTTCAGTGGCCTTGGTATATTCAACTTGTTGGATATATACGAAGGATGAATAAAGTGTTATGATCACCCCTCTTGGTGATCAGTAACACTCATCTAACATTTTATTTTCTTAGTGTTTATGTTTTTCAAGATTTGATGTATATGTTGCAAGAGTGCATAATCTCTGACATAGGGATATAATGCAAAGACTAGATGTTCCACTTGCAATAGCATGTAAAAAATCTATGTTTTGTTTTCATTTTTATAGAACTCATGATTCCATGAATTAAATAAGGGATATATGCATGTTTGAGTGATGATCAAGAAATACGGTACCTAAACAGGTCATCATTCCCTCTCTAGGAGTTATCTAATTTAAGAAAGGAGCCTCTAATACAAATTTTACATATGCCTATAGTATCACAATAGTATTTGTAGCATTATAGAAAATAAGCATGTAATAAGGGTGCAATTACCATAACGCATATGCAATCATCATTCTAAATATACCTCGAGATAAGTGCACTCATACCACTTTACTAAAGTATAATTAGAATAATTATTATTGATTAGTATTTATGCCACGATATCATGTCTTTAATTACATTGATCAAATGTCACACTTTTACTACTGAGGTTTCATTACATGCCATCCCACTCCATAATACCACTTTACCTCACATGTTTTCTATAAAACAAATCAAATGAATGCATTTCCGTTTGTTGTGTTGTGTGTGATTCGATCTCGAAATTAAAAAACAAGGTACTCCAAACAATCCCCATAATCCAATTTTTACATCATTCCTCCAAAATTGTGTGATTGCATTACCAGATCTGATCAATATACATAATTTTAAATGGGGAGATTTAATCCATCATGAGCTGACAGAGCACTCCCAAATTCTCAACCAGCCACAAATTTTGTAATATTTCCAAAATAGTGGATGGTTGGATTACATTAGAAAATTCCATGGTTTTAATGAGTCTATGGTCGAAGAATTTGTTGCTACACTCAAGGATGGTAAGGCTAAGATCAAGGGCTTATTGGTGAAAATCAATGATGACATATTGTCTATAGTAACTAGACTTCTGCAGAGGGCAAACCCTTTCTTGAGAAATCCAATCCAAAGGCAGCTAGATGGGAATTCACTAATGAGGATGATGTCTTCATAAATGACCACCAAGGTACATACAAAACCTCTCTCAAACCTATCTAGGCTGAAATTTTAAACTACATTATTATTTTACCTGCAAAGGTAGGTATTATAGACTAAACACAGTCCACTTCAAATTACTCAATCATCTAAAGAATAATAGGCATGTCAATGTGCCTAATTTCTTAAATGAGATCTTGAAAAATATGAGTAAGGAAGCACAAAGGGAAGGTCAACACTTTCACACCACTGTTTTGTTACTCTAGTTATAAAACACACCCTACAGAGGGAATACCTGATATAAGTTGGGGTGATTTTTCAAGAGCTAAGCACATTGATGAATTACTAGGAATGGAAGGAAGAGAGAAGAATAAGTACCCGAAGTTCTTCCATCCATGCAATTGAACCCATAGCTTCAACTTCACACCCTAAAAAAACACTTGTTTTCTGAAAATTTACCATCTTCCACACCAAACCCCGAGCTAATATCACCCGAGAGAATATTTTTCGCTAAAACCCTCCTGAAAATTTATACCCCTAAGTCATATTCTACCAAAGGTAAAAATAAATCTTCCAAAACCACTTCCAAACCATTAAGGTGTTCCCACAAGCTACATACTAAAATTCCAAAAGCCTCAAAGCCCAAAACAACTCACACCATATCACTTGATAGTGATGTAGAAGTTTTGAGGATAACATTGAGGCCATACCAATGGATATTGAGTAGGGAGGAACTGATGAGAGTTTGGAGGAGAGAAAAGGAGAAGAAGGTGATGGAGAAACTATACAGGATTTCCCTGAAGAGTACATAAAGGGACATGCGAGAGGAATTTCATGCTGATGTGAGTAGTGGAGAAAATCAAGGAGAAGAATTTGAAAAGGAAACTGAGGAGATGGCTCCACCAACCAAAGGTCATAAGGAGAGGATGGAAGAGGAAACTGACCAAACAGTTTAGGAATCACAAGTTCATGGAACATAAATTGGTGAAGTTATACCCCAGGCTATTGAAGAATTTATTGAGATCCTTCTCCATGGAATTGAAGAAGAACACATGTCTGTGGAAACTGAGATAGTATAGGAACACATTCCTGTAGTTACTACTAAAATAATTGAGGAAGTGTTTGAGAAGATACCACATGTTAGCCTACGGTAGTTGGTTATACAAAAGCCTGTAAAACTAGTTTGTAGGGATATTGAAACACAAAAATCTTTGCTATATTATTGGGTATATAAATTTGAAACCTATGTTAATAGGTTATAAGGAAAATGGGAAAGAGAAAAGGAAGAACTCATCTTCCAACACCAACAATAAATTGAGGAAAAAGACAGGGAAATTAAGGAAAAGGACAAATAAATTGGAAGGCTAAAGAAGAAGCAGGAAGAGACAATTAAGGTGGCCCATGAGATATTCAAACATAGGCCTCCTTCTAATGTCTATGTTATTTTCTTAAAGGAAAAGTATTTGCAACTCAAACTTACCTATATCAACTTTGACATGCCATTTGACATCAATGGAGCTAGGAACTTTTTTAGGTTATATTTGAATAGTACTCATGAAATTCAGCTTCTACTTTGTGAAACCTACATGTATAACTATGTTTTTGAGTATGATAGGGATTGGATTTAATTCCTTTACATTGGAGATGTTACAGTTAAAGCACATTGTTCTTTTTTTCAAAATGAGCTAGACATGGAGAGACAGATGGAAGAGTGTAGGCACTTGGAAAAATTACAGTCATTGATGATCAAGGCTGAAGTTAATAATATTAAGGCAATTATTGAAGAATATGGAAAGTATATGGAGAACAAGAAAATCAAAAATAGGGTATGGAAGATGCAGAAAGAAGCTCATGAGGAAGTCAGGGTCAAGATTAAGTACAATACAAGGAGATAGTATATAGTATATTCATACAGGGATGCACTAGAACGAGATGTCCCCTGAGATGAAAAAGAAATAAATACACTCTTATCATAATATCATTCCAACCTTGAGAAGATTGAATACATATATTTATGTTTATATTACATGTTCCAAAAATTAGTTTCCAATTGGCTATCACCCACCAATCTTCCACTTTCTTATACCACATTGATCTAGTAATTAGCCCTTGGATTAAATAATGTAGAAAGAGCCATGAACATGTACATGATGAATGGAGTTTACTTATTTAAAGATCCTGAAGGAAAATACTCCAATATATTCCAGAAACTTATGCAATACCATTCAAGAGGAACCTAAGAAACCTAAAGAGCCTAAGAAACCTGAATGAGGACATTCAATAAGGTAAGTCTTGGGGTGTGATGAGTTGTTTAAACCGCTTTTCTAAACAACCATCTTCTATAATTTGTTGAGCCATTTGTAGCATTGCACTTGTATTCCCCTGTTATACTACTAAGACATTTCATTATAACCTGAACTTATGGCATGAATATTAATTAATATATTTATTACTAGTTAACTCCATTTTTGGTATTGAGAGTACGTATTTATTCTCTTGATTACAAGAAGATTTTTGAATTATTACTTGTATAATGCCGACCTTATTTTCAAGAAACTTGTTATATGTAGAAACTCACATGTAGCCAAAGGATCCATACACAACAAACCATCCACAACCAAAGGAATCATCTATAGTTAAGGTATCTTCCACAACAACTCACCTGTAGCCAGAGGACTTATCTACGGAAAAGCCTCCATAGCCAAAGGAAGTCACACACACATTAAATAATTCATGATCCTGAGAATATTTTGGAATGTGAACATCACACTTGATTTTACATGTGTCGATGGAAGGAAAATTACAATTAAAATATGATAACTAGGATATGACTCAACTCCAACATCTAATTATGTGTTGCAACTTAACAAGGAACTAACTGATTAAATTCATGATTTAGGAACTGATTGATCAAATTGATCGGTTACTTAAGTTATGTGATTGACATATAAACATGTAATGATTAATTTTGTTGCATGCATCTAAGTCTCTGGATTATTTGGTTGAGATATTTTACTTGATCTAATTTGAACTCCTAGTCAAACTTTATTTCTTCATGCTTTTGTTGTAATGAGATGTATAAAAAGAAAAGGATTAATGTTGAAGAGATAATCGGTTAATGTATGTAGATATAAATAGAGATTAGAGAGTAGTAGACACGCAAAATACATGAGTTATTGTATTCCCATTTATTATCTACATGAGTATGATTTTTGTTCCATATTTGTAGTCATAAGCCTTAGGAGGGATTAGCACCCAAGGAAGGGCCCACTTGTGGTTTTCTATCCCCCTCCATAGTTTGTTGATTTGATTTATTGCATGATTATAATTAGAAACAACTTATTTCTTTATCTGCATTTTGAGTTTACATGCTTTACCTTATCCATAGTATTTACTTTCAGTCTAAATTTAGTTTGTTTCCAAGCATTTTTATTTCCCAAATTGTAGTGAAAACAATTTACTTCTTTACCTCCTAAACACGTATAAACTGTGCATAAAACACTAGAACTACTGAAATTCTACGTCCCTTCATTTGATAATTAAATGAATGTGGATTAATGAACAACATAATAATTGTTGTAATTTAATTTGCACCACTAGTATCCCAGAGTTTCCCACCTTCCACCGCCACTCTTGCTCCTCCTATCCAAGATGTACCATCTCACCCCGAGAAAGAAATAGTAGTCACGGCGGTTTCGAGTCCGAGACAAATGAGATGTTTCCATGGAGGAAGTAAAATATAACAAAATAAGATCCTATAGTCCAACAAGTGATGGTCCCTAATTTTTTAGCAATATTAGCACTGGCCAAGGGGAAGAAGAAAATGTTTTTTTAATAAACTCTTTGCATTTTTAGTGGTTCCACAGGAAATCAGTATGTATAAGTATTCATACCGAAAGTAATCAATCCTATTAAATAGATGAAACTGGACGACTACAAAATGAGAACCATTCCCCTAGGCCTATCCACTCATGAAGGAGATGAACACATGTTCTAGGATTCTTCCAATCACCTCCTCATGAGGAACTAGAAGTATAATGAGAAAATTGATTGATTAGAAGACCAAGTATAAACACTCTCCTTATATGTGCAACACTTCATGGACCCAATGCTTCATCATCACTCCCAATTGAAGAAGTTTTATCCAATAATTAGCTTCAACCTGGAGTTCATAAAGAAGGCGTAGGCATTCACCATGTAGGGATGATAAAATGAAAAATGGATGAGTATGATCATAGAGAAATGAAAAGTATTTCTTCTAGAGTTGATCTCATTATACAAGTACATGTGTGTCACCGTTGACAAAGTATAGATGATAAGGGAAGGATTGGAAAAGGAAAAATAACATTGGGACCAATTTCATCCATTGGTGATGGAGATGGGAGATTCTCACCCAGGTGTTAGTGATCAAAAATTTATTGAATTCTCCATTTGAGGACTTGTCGCGTGTGGGTGAGAACCCTTACCTCTTGCTACGAAATGTTGAATTAGGCCATTGATGAACTAAACTTAAAGGAGGAGTGTTCCTTCAAGATGTAAGACAACATAAACAATAGAACACAAAAACCTCGAAGTGCCCGCCATTAGTGAGAGCACTACCGTAGATGATTTTTTGAGGTCGTTTGAGGAGTATGTTTAGAAAAATGTTGGGGACACCTTTTATTTCAATGAAAACATTAGAGTCTCTATCTGAGATCAGATCCATAATTTCAAACATTACAGAGAAACATCTTGACGTGGTTCACATGAAGAGAAAAAAATCAATGATATCTTAGATGGTTGGCTTGAGTCCCTGAGTTGTGTCCGCATTCCTCAAGTGGAGAAGGTAGCACCTATGGCAGCCCAATACAGTAAAGAGTTCAAGGGAGTGGAAATATTTCAGTGGAGCTTGGAAATGATAAATAAAGGCTGGTGGTGAGGCATAAGTGGCATCTTCATCGACATAGTTCTCTCTCCTTCTCTCTCTTCTCTTCCCCTCTCCCCCTCCTCCATGTTATTTTTCTTTGTTGGGGGGTTGCACTTTTCATTTTTTCCTATTCCTATTTTTTTTATTCATTTAAATGTGAATTTAGTTTGTAATGTAATAAGTCACCCTTAATTAATAAAAGGGGACTTAATTCTATTCCTAGGAATATGAAAAGTCACATGTTGTAAGGGGACAAATGAAAATTCATGTGGGGGTAGGTGAAGAGTCATTCTCAAGTCTATAAATTTTGATGACACCCTCATTCTTAAGGGTTGTCAATTTTTATGCTCAAGGAGAGATTACTACTTGAAGTGAAGCAAAAGAGAGAAAAATTTCCTCTATTCTCCTCTATGTTCTTCTATTTCTCACTATGTACAATTTTTCCAAAACATCAATGAAGAAGAAAGGATTTTCTTGCCTTTTTATGAGAGAATTATTGAAACTTTGCGTTCCTAATTCTACCTTGTCTTGATGTGAGTAATAAAGTTGTTTTATTTCTATATATGTGTGTGTGTTGAAGTACTCTAATTAATGTCTACAGAGAATATGATTTTCTACATGAGATATTAATTCCTTTTTTATTTTCTATACTCCCTTTCCTATTTCCTTAGGAAATTCCTCACTTTCAATAAATTGTATGCTTTTTTCGCATGTTCAATGGAGTGTTCCTGTTGAATCCCCAACCTTTAGGCCATCACAGATTTCAATTTTCATGCACGCATACTAAATGGAGTTGCATCATTCAAGCAAAAAGACCTAGAGTCTCAAAGAATTGGTGGATACCACCCAATTTTTCCACCTAACAAATTTTCTTGCCAACAGGATGGAATACCAAAAATTAGGTCTAAACTAATCAAGGATACCTAGTTGTAAAAAGTGTAAATTTTTTCTCTAGAAGATGGTGGGTCCTCATCTTCCGAGGGAAATCTAGAATATAGAACTGTATAGACCTCATTTTGTTTACATTTTGTTAACCATTTTTTTGTGTAGGGGATTTTAATGCATCTTCCTCTGAGAAGGTGCCTCAAGGGGATTTCTAGGTGTAAAAACCCTAAAATATCATATTACACTTTCTAATCCTTTGAAATAATCCGTAATTACTTCATAGAATATTACGACCACTTTCGGTCACTTTTGATATATTCCACTATTTTATGAGCTTTAACAACATTATACGACATTGTCCCATAACTCCCCTAATAATTCCTATCACTCACACATGGTCTCAAATTATTAAATATTTGTGTTATGGACCCTATTACACTCATATCCCATTCCTAGGATTAATTAATTAATCCTTTCATTATTATTAATCATCCATTCCATTAGTTAATTTTATTAGCTTATTTAATATAACAATCATTAAAAAAACCCTACAAATTTTCCATTTACACTCAACCACTTATCCAATTAATTAATATCACTTCACTAATTTACAACAGACGTGGAAATAATATTTAATTCTAAATAAAAAAGCATGTGCAACCTTTTCCAACTCAAAAATAACTCATTCATGTAAGCTCAAATCAATAAATTAACTCCTCAAATATATTGGAAACTCAATTAAACAATTCAATCTTGCTTTAGTTAACTTCATATCACACAAGTTAACAACACAAATCAATGATTTGGGATTCTCTTCCCTCCTCTATAAATAATCACCCATTCTTCTCCAATTATCATTTTTAAATCTTTAATAATTGCATTATCATTGTGTTGAATTATCATTTAATCTCACACAATGTTACGTTGTCAATTGATCATGAATCTACAATCAAATCAGTCATTGAATCACTTTTCTTGTAGTTGAAATCTACTTCCATTTGGAACAACTTTGGAGCATTCACATAGAAATTTGATCGAGAGATTCAAAAAAATTGGCGCTTCATTCCAAGATTCAACACTCTCATCTAATGTTGTAAGGAGATACGGAGGAATATCTAGTTTTATTTTATTTTATTTTCTTTCTTTCTTTCATTTTGTGGGATTTCTCTTGTATAAAACTCTAGCATGCCCGGTGGGATATATGTTTATTTAATTCAAACCCACATATTTTTCATTTCATCATCAATTTTTTTGAAATTAAACTTTGTTTTGTGTTATTTTAGCTATTTTATAATCACTCGCCAATTTTCATGGCTTTTCATGAAGCAAATCATCGTAGTTTAAAAAAACTAGCGTAGAACATAATTTTTCTTCCATAATATATTATGTACTAGCATAGAACATAATTTTTTCTATCGTATAACTACTTGTGTTACCATTCAAGTACATGATCTTCCATTCAACTACTTGTGCTACCATTCAACTAACTTGCACTAACATTCAAGTACATGCACTAGTATTCAAGTACACACACTACTATTCAATTACACGTGCTACCATTCAAGTACACATACTACAATTTAAGTAAATGTGCTATCATTCATGTACACATCGATATAATTCTGTACATGTACTACCCTTCTCTTAGATGTGCTAGTGTCATAGTAGGTGCACTAACATTCTATGGTAATTTTTACTTGAGTTTTTCAAAATTTTCTAGCATTTTTAATTCTCTTGTTATTTTTTGTGTATTTGTTACACTAATATGTAACCTAACTCATTAAAACAAAACTGAATTTTATTTATATATTTATTTTTTCTTTCCAAATTTTATTCTGCAACTTTATCTTAACTTTGTGACCCTTTCCCAATGGTTTTGTAGTATGAGATGGCCCTAAGAAATTTATGGGCCCTTTCTCATGATAGATCTCATTCTAATCTTTCCAATGATATAAATAAGACCTCAATTTAGTAACGAGAGAAATTTTGTGCCTTCTCTGCAAGTACCCCTATCAAAACTGAAAATTTAAAGTATTTCATTTCATTTCATTTTCAGTTTCTAATCTAACTCTTTTATTAATATATTTTCTAATCAATTTTCCTTATTTCCCATGTCTTTCCTTCATTTCTAACATCTATTTCGATCAAAATCCATGTATGCTCTTCTCTTTCGATCTTGAGTGATCTTGAGAATCGAAACAACCACTATCATTCGTTTTCTTCTAACATTGTGTTTACAGGAGAACTACTAATATTTCTTATACACGACCATTTTTCTTAAGAGGATATTCATATTTCTAAATCAATAAAAAAATACTAACACCTTTCATGTAGGTTTCCTTGGCCAAAGACAAAATCAAACTTTGTTAATTATTTAATAAATAAAACATTTACATTACAGAGTTTGGATAAAGGTTAATACACATCCGCTAAACTTTGGTTATTTGGTAATCCTAAGGTTAACTCATTGTTAGGATTACCAAATAACCCCAAATTATTTAGTACATTGAGAGGACTGACCAATGAAACGGTAGTGCCCCATCCTGATTGAGTAGTATAACTCATGAGGAAAACCAAAAATTGTCCATGGTGATAGCCCCATTCTTAATTTATTGATGGGTATAGTATATAGCCATGATTTTTTTGGTGCATGTACTCATTCAGACAAGTATTGGTGAGTGATTTTCTATATCCTTAAACAACCTAACAAAAATTGGCTAACTATTTTGGTTATTGTTTAGATTGTTAGTTCAAAATAGTTTATGTTCTATGTCTCATATTATCCAATTTGAAAATCATTTATCAAAAAAATCCTTTTCCTTCCAAATTCCAAAATCAAAATAATTTTTTTCCAATTCTAGTCAAAGTTAGTTTAATCAAAATCATCCTATCAAAACTTTATCTTTTGGACATTCACTTTATCCAAATTTCCCACAGTAAAATCTTATCAATAAAAAACCTTATTTTTTATACATTCACTTTTTCCAAATTTAAGCCTATCAAATCATATCAATCAAAATCCTTATCTTTTGGATATTCTCTTTGTCCAAATTTAATCCTATCAAATCCTATCAATCAAAAGTCTTATCTTTTGGAAATTCACTTTTCCAAAGTTAAGCCTATCAAATCCTATCAATCAAAGTCTTATCTTTTGGACATTCACTTTGTCCAAATTTAAGCCTATCAAATCCTATCAATCAAAATCCTTATCTTTTGGACATTCACTTTGTCCAAATTTAAGCCTATCAATCCTATCAATCAAAATTCTTATATTTTGGATATTCACTTTATCCAAATTTAAGAATATCAATCCTATCAATAAAAGTATTATCTTTTGGATATTCACTTTATTCAAAGTTAAGCAAATCCCAATCAATCCTAATAGACTCTAAACTCAATCAATCCTACCAAATCAAAGTTTTATACTTTCGTATATTCACTTTATCTAAGTTTAAGCAAATCAATTAAATTTGAATTCATATCAGAGCAATATTTCCAAATCAGATTCATCAATATCACAAACCACCTTTTTACTTTTGGTTCTTACCTTTAGTACAATGGTGAGCCCACAAACACATCAAACAAAGATTTATTAGAAAAACTTCATAAGATTTCAAAACAAATCTCTCATATGGCTTCCCAAGTCAATGAAAAATAAAAAAAATAACCAATCATAATCTCTAGTAAAGAAACTACTCCACGTGAAGTCAAACAAAAACAATTCTAATGTATTTTTCCAATAAGAAAATGTTAAAATGATTAGGTATCAAATTACAATACCATTTAACCAAGGGAAACCAAAACCCATGTGGTATAAAGAATTAAAATATTGTGAATACCACCACATCAATGGCCATTCTACGGATCATTATTCAAATCTCTGCCATTACATACAAGATTTACTTAATAATAAATACATTGAAGTCAAAGATAATTCTAATACAACCATGTCAAATGAAGAATTGAAAGTGATTTAGAAATCTTTTCAACTCATGATACCAATGAAAAATCTAAAGATAAAGGTCAATCATCAAACAATGTTGAGCTTGATTATATCCTTCATTACTAGATCCTACGCTTAACACCATGGCTACCATTACAACAACACCCCTAGAATTTCTGTAGAAACACTACAAAACAAATTTTAGAAACTATTCATGAAACCGCAAACATATAGTCCTAAGTCTACGAATACTTTACAACAACCACCCAATGTAAAGTATTTGTTTATTTCTCATGACATTATCAAACAATCAAAGAAGGCATCTACGCAAATCCCTCTCATGGATATGACCAAAATAACACCTACATTTCAAGACATCCTTACATGTGCACTCCATGATGTGTGTGTTCCTAAGGGTATCAATACACAACCATTTCAATATTTAATCATGAATCTTTCATCAAATAATGTAATCCTATCATTTGGTCCTCGTGACCTTTTGAAATATAACATCATAAAAATAATTCCTTATGTATTGAAGCATTCATCACTAATCATAAATCAAAAATGTTCTTATAGACAACAAAGAAACATTGGATATTTGTTCTATAAAACTATTAATATACCTTGAAGGCCCATCTAGAGATCAATCCTTCGCTCCCCACACCATTACATTCATTGCTAAGGACGACATTGATGCTAATATTATTTTCAAACCCCAACCATCTATATATTATACTCCATCAACATATTCTACTCCACCTATGTTGGATATCATTGAAAAAGGTATTAGAGAGTATGAAATCTAAAATGCAAATTACACATTACCTTTATCCCACATGGCCTCTTCGATGATCTATCTTATACAAACCTACTCATTGAAAACCTTTCCATCGACATTGTTGACTTGGACCTCGTCTTCCCAAGTCTCGTAAGTCAAGACCAATCAAATCACATAATAATTGACCTCATCCACCCAAATCTCATACATTAGGACCAATCAAAATTCAAAAACATGGACCTCTTCCACAATGATGAGTCCATTGCAAACCCTAATCTATGAAATATAAAAAAATAGAAAAGTGAAAAAAAGAAAAAAATATCGACATATCAAACCCCTCATCACATAGCTATTTGAAAATTAAAAGAGAAGAATTTTTTTTTTCTTATTCATGGGTACTCTCCATGATGGGGGAGCCTACTTGTACAAAAAAATTAATTATTTCATCCATTAGTAGTTATTTCTATTGTTTCTTTATCATGTCTTCACACTCTTAGCCTATAAGACATAGGTTAATCTTGTTCGTGTGGGGTATTATATATCTCATCCCCATTCTAGATTCTTCCATTCCATATTTTTACGTACAATCTTGTCTAGAAGCTTACTAATGGAAAATATATCTTTCAAAGAAGACATCTCCTTAACAAGAAAACACTTAACTTCTTTACCCATATCTTTTTCTCGCCCATCTCAGTCTAAGGTGATGATCCCTTACATCTTACTAGTTATGTGGGGCTGAGATTTGGGGAAATTTGTCTTTACAAAACAAACACAATACACAAATAAGGAAAAATATACCAAAAATACAAAAAATTCAAAAGCATTACACCTTTCATCTTTCACAGTCTTTGGTGTTGAGCTCACGCTTCTTACTAGTAACGTGAGAAGAGAAAAAGAGAAAGGTACCCTTACTCACCTACATCTTGTCTTTGATGTTGATCCCTTATCTCTTACTAGTGGTACGGGGAAAATGTAGGGGTCATTTAAAAAAAAAAAAAAGCAATGAAATCCTTCATAAAATTTAATCAAGTGCTTAATCATACAAAATAAAAAGAATCAATTTAGTTGCTCATGTTAAGAGAGAAAACCACTCCTTACTAGGTCTTGTAAACAATATGCCACCTGCGGGTCTAAGTCTATTCATGACCTATAAAGTGAAATCATCTTAGAATCATGTCAAATAATATTAATTAGAGATGAGTCATATTTTCCCAAATGGACCATTGTTAACCTCATGTCTTTGCATTCATCATCTTCATTTTCACATCACTATCTCATATGTATTACATCCTTCTTGGATCTTGGTGTTGAGCACTCACATTTTACTAGTTGCGTGGAGTCAAGGGAGTCAGACATCCTATCACTATATCATCTACATTATGCAAATGTAATGAAATGAAATGTTTATAATTTTTTGAACATAGGTTCAAACAATGCAAATTTTATCGAGTAAAAAAACATATATTTCAAAAATCCAAAAAACATCCAAAATATTCAAAAATCACAAACATTCAAAGTAATCAAAAATCCAAAAAATAAAAAATCATTCAAAATCCAAAAACATTCAAAAAATGTTCAAAATCCCAAAAATATAACACAACTCAATAATATCTAAATTCTAACTCATATCCTAATGATCATTCCAAACTATCCAATGAATATCAAATAATCAACTTACCCCTAGCATGTATCCTTGCTTAGGGGAAATTCAAATCAAACCCTTGCATGTATCCTCACTTGGGGAAATATTGGCTCTCACTCTCTTCCCTTCATGTATCATTACTTGGGGCGATGACCATTTAAATCTTAGAATAATCTTCAATGAGATCCAACAAGAGTGTCACTTGACCCCACTCTTTAGTCTCGATCCCATATCCTCGCACATATCCTTGATTAGGCATTGAAATCTATTTAATCTTCAATGTGAAACACATTAGGGGAAAGGTTAATTATCTTTATTTATATTTTTGTTGCATTGTTGTTATTCTTGACCAATTACAAATATTTTGTTATGATCTTGAATTATTCATAGTCATGGTGCATACTCTTACTATGTATATTGGGTTTGTTTTAATTTTTGTCTTTTGTTTTTCTATTTGACCAATTGCAAATATTTTGTCATCATCTTGGCTAATTCATATCCATAGTGTATCAACTACTATGTATATTGGGTTTGTTTTACCTTTTGTGTGTTTTTTAATGCGCATCATAGGTTGCTCATAAAGAGTTTTCAATAATCGCAGTGTTAACTCTACTGCGCAATAGCAAAGTAGGTTGCTCCAAAATACAAAATTTAAATGGAAGCTCAAGCTATGAGAAATTTTAGTCATATCATCATTATGTATTCGTTCATGCATATCATTTCAAAATAAATAAATCATATCATAATTCATCCATCATATAATTACCATCATTTGTCCACCATCATCCACTTAACAACATATCATTTCTAATCACTCTTGAATCATAAGTATTATCCTTCTTCCTATCAAGAGGTTCCCCCACTGCTTTCCTCCACCCATCCTCTTGAGGGTCACCCTTAGCACAATCCAGACTCTGTTGGGGCATCTAAATGAAAAATTAGGCAGTCCACCACACTTATTTATCATTTGTTCACCGATATGCATGCGTCTACTATATTTAAAGTGTTATTACTTCATAATAACACTTTAAAGAGAGGAAAATGTAGATACCCTAAAATATTGTATTACGCATTCTAAACCTTCAAAATCATCTTGTAATTACTTCATAGTACATTATGACCATTTTCAACCACTTTTGATATATTCCACTATTTTATGACCTTTAATGGCATTTTACGACATTGTCCCACAACTCCCTAATCATTCCTATTGCTCACACATGGTCTCAAATTATTAAATATTCATGTTATGGACCTTATTACACTCATATCCCATTCCTAGGATTAATTAATTAATCCTATCATTATTATTAATCATTCATCCCATTAGTTAGTTTTATTAGATAATTTAATATCAAAATCATTAAATAAATCCTACACATTATCCATTTACACTTCACCTCTTATCCAATTAATTAATTTCACTTCACTAATTAACATCTCAAGTTAACTAGAGCAAAAGAAATCAATTAAAGATTAAATCATTAAATATATGTAAGAGGAAAAATTTATATTAAACCAAATCATGCATTTGAGTTAACTAAAGAGGTCTCCCAAAAATTATAACATTATAAAAATAAAGAAAATCAATCCAAAAGCTAAAATTTGTGTCACGTTCTTGGGTGAATAAAACAAAAGACATGTAATTAATATTCAATTCTAAATATACAAAAACATGTGTAACCTTTTCCAACTCAAAAATAACTCATCCATGCAAGCTCAAATCAATAAATCAACTCCTCAAATAGATTGGAAAATCAATTAAACAATTCAATCTTGCTTGATTAACTTGGACGACACAAGTCAGCCATACAAATCAAGGATTTAGGATTCTCTTCCCTCGTCTATAAATGATTACTCATTCTTATCTAATGATCGTCTTTGGAATCTTTGATAATTACATTATCATTATGTTGAATTATCATTCAATCTCACACATTGTTACATTGTCCAATTGATCACAAATCTACAATCAAATCATTCATTCAATCGTTTTTCTTGTAGTTGAAATCTACTTCCATTCAGAACATCTTTGGAGCATCCACAAAAAAATTTGATCAAGAGATTCAACAAGCTTGGTGCTTCATTCCAAGCTTCAACAATCTCATCTAAGGTTGTAAGGAGATACGAAGGAAGATCTAGTTTACTTTTATTTGCTTTATTTCTTTCATTTTGTAGTAGTTCTCTTATATACATCGGGATTCGGGTGTGATCAAACTTGGTCATGTGGGATAGACCAAAACATTTGAGAGCTATTGTTATTGTGCCATATTCCCCTTACCCTTGCTTCATTTGTTCCGTTTTTTCACACATTACCTCGATTATGCCTACTTGTCTCATTATTTCTAGTTGTTTTTGCTTATTGCATGTTATTATCCATGCGTTTGGTCACTTTGGACCTTCATCATTACCTCAATTTACCTTTTGAATTCCACCTTACTTGTTTTTCACCCCTTTTTCCTCAGGTTTCACCCAAGGCAAAGCGTCATCACCCATGGGCGATGGTGTGAGGTTTGATTTCTCCATAGCCAATGTCATCTCATGTGGGTGATGGTGTTGGGTATATACACCCTACCAC
The DNA here is from genome assembly GCA_018340775.1 of Taxus wallichiana var. yunnanensis. NCBI lineage: Eukaryota > Viridiplantae > Streptophyta > Pinopsida > Cupressales > Taxaceae > Taxus > Taxus wallichiana. Next base: position 555,243,417 of record CM031237.1, on the reverse strand, counting down.
CTTCTTGTCATTTTCACCAATCATCATCAATTGATCATACATGAAGGCACTTATAGCTCGCACATTTCACACTATTTCACACCTACATATTAGACTTAAAGATCTAGAGATTACCTTTTGTGCATTTGGTTCACCATAGTGAGTTTGGACTAGAGATATTCATGTTGAGCTTTCGCCTTCTCACACCCATCTTGTGATTTTCTCTCGGTGTTGTTGTATCTAGGAGGATTATGCATCAATGGTCACACACATGTTATAGGTAAGTATTTCAAACTCTTCTTAGTCTCGTATATTGTACTTATATGTTGATTACTAGGTCATTCATTGCTTTATAAACTAGAGTAAATGTATGTTTTCTTTGATCTATTTCATTACCTTATTATATTACACCCCTTAAATTTATCCATCCCTTGATTTATTTTATTTTGAAACCTAGAATGATACCTATATTTTCCTTAGGTATAGGCCTTGGAAACCTACAACTATTATAGGGTTGGGGTCACTATCCTATATAATTATGACATTAGTGTTCCCTGACCACATTTGTATCTACATTATGTGTTTGGACTTAGATTTGATTACTACATATGAGAACCCAAGTGAGAACCTATCTTTTCCCATCATCTGATAACAATTGGTAGTAATGAAGGCATCTTGAATGCTCTACATGCTTATCTACAACAAAATTGACATGTCCTTGATGTTCTAGTCAATAGCCACAAATTTTATGGTGATTTGAATGAAAAAAGTGCATTTCTTGTGGACTATGTAGATTCTTTTGTTTCTTCTCGAGTCATCTTAACTGGTACATAGTTATAGCTATGGGTGTGTGTTGCCTTCATGGATAGAAGATTTTATGGAAAATAATTTGAACTATATGATTAGTAAATTCAAAGATGTTATCGGTAATAGTAGACAAAGGAAAATAAAAATTATTAAGTAGTTCGGATGCCTCAAATTAGGGACATGTCATTAAATAGGTCATGGAGAAATTATATATTGTAGTTGAGACATCAACCATTGCACTGTGACTTTAATTATAGAGACAATGAGCTAAGTAGTAATGTGGTATCTCGTGATTTGTAGTTGGGACTTGTGCCTACCTTTGTGGGGATAGATTTCTTGGTGTTTGAAAATGTGAAAGACATTTAAATTTTGTGTTGGTTACTATGTTGTTGCCTCTAATCAGACTTACCAAGACTTCATATTTGAAATGTTTATTTTCTCATTGATGGTTTATGTGGCTTTTTTATATTAATGTTGTAAATTTATATGTAGTTTTATTTCTAGTGTTTGACAGTGCTCCTTCGTAAACAAATCTTGAACTTGATACTATCATTTATCCTTGAAACACATTTTTATTTATACTTCATCAATATCACAAAGAAAAAACAATTTAAATTTAAAATCAACAAATACACATGAGAACAATGCATACCTAATTATTCCACATACATTAAAAAATGCATGTACATGATAAATATATACGAAAAATGAATTTTAAAGTATCTAAGGTGTATTAGGTGAAAATGAAGTGTATACACCAAAAAGAGCCATGAAGTGGATGATTCTTGCCATTCATGTTGTTAGATGTTAAAATTATTTTCTCAATGGATTTAAAATGTTGTAAATTGTTTATTAAAAATGATATGAATCCAAAATATGGCATTTAATAGTAAGCTAATATAAATAATCAAATTACAATTGTATTTGCATCTAAATATAGTTTCATACTTTAAAGCAATTAACATGTAGACTTTTATAGAACATTTTTCTACAATAATGATGCCTCACAAATATAAATAAGCCCATACCATGGTATGTAAGGTGTCCCACACATAATAGAAACATAATATTGAGGTGCAAAATTTAGGTCATAAATTGAGCTTGAAGGGTGAAGACAAAGAAGAATTGCTCATCAAGGTA